>CANNZV010001043.1:0-125948 GCA_947561585.1 Caprella mutica
TATTTGATATTTCCAGTGAAAGCACGGTCTCAAAATACCGGCTTCAAACTAACTAACTAGATTTACCTTAGTCACAAAATTTTTAGGGTTTCTCTTCAAAATTCCCCTGTCTATATTATATCTCTGAATCAGAGAAAATTTCACGATGTGAAATTATTGTTAAGAGACTATAGGCATATAACCTATAACTAGTTAGTAGTTAACTGGATTATTATTATTAATTGTATCCATAAATTCATGGTGCTTCTTAAATGGAATACATAGCACTAGTAGCAATATCAATCTTTAAGTAGCTACCAATTATAAGCTAGATAGGGTAAAGCAGGTAAATTGCGGTACACTAATTAACTGTGTCCTCTAACCACAGAAATATCATAGCTTCAAACAATAATAAAATATAGAATGCATTCCGCTACTTCAGATATCTGAACAAATTTCAATAAAAATTCGAATCAAAAAGTTTTAGAAAAGTTCTTGCAAAGACTGCAATTGAACCGCAATTTACCTGTGGGACCCTAGGCAATGATTACAAACAAGTATTATTTACAATTTACGCCACTTTGTACCCGTTAAAATTTTTTATTTTGAGTATTATTGCACATATGTAAAGTTACCATATAATATAATAAAGAAGTTCAAGAAAGTTATAGTATTATACGATATATAGTGTATATTTGTTCAATCCAGTAAAGCACGGTCACGAATTTCCGGCTTGAACTAGCTAACTAGTACCCTAGTCACGAATTCTTAGGGTTTTAGTCATCAAACCTAGCAGGGGGTTATCGAAATTCCCCTGTCTATAATTTTTCTCTTAGTAGAGAAGAATTTCACTGAGTGAAATTTGGAAAGAGACTCTATTGGCATAGCTAAGCCTATAGCTAGTTAGTAGTAAACTGGTAGTCACCAATTTGTGACGAAAATTTTAAGAGAGTTAAATAGTTACTAGATATAGGGTCAAGCAGGTAAATTGCGGCACGCTAACTAACTGCGGCCTCTAACAAAAGAAACATCATGGTTTCAAAACACACGTTAAAAAATAATATTAATAAATTATATCATTCACCGCGCTTCTTTTGATATCAATGCAACATTTCAATGTAATTTGGGAGCCGCAATTTACCTATGTGACCCTATCATATTTTTGAGATATCCAGTTTAAGCACGGTCACGAATTTCCGGCTTTATCTATTCTAACTAGTAACTCTAGTCACGAATTCTTAGAGTTTTAGTCATCAATCCTAGCAGGGGGTTATCGAAATTCCCCTGTCTATAATTTTTCTCTTAGTAGAGAAGAATTTCACAATGTGAAATTTGGAAAGAGACTCTATAGGCATAGCTAAGCCTATAGCTAGTTAGTAGTTAACTGGTTAGTAGTCACCGTAAATTTGGGACGAAAATATTAAGTTAGTTATACACGATATAGCGTATATTTGCAGTGTAAACACGGTCTCGAAATACCGGCTTCGAACTAACTAACTAGATTTACCCTAGTCACGAATTTCTAGGGTTTGTCTTCGGTCCAGCAGGGGGTTATCGAAATTCCCCTGTCTGTGAAATTATTGGAAAGAGACTATAGGCATACAACCTATAACTAGTTAGTAGTTAACTGGCTCACTTAAAAACTATCAGCAAGGCCTGTTTTCAAGTACCACGCAAGATAGGTAATTTTTTAAAAATCATAATAACGAGCAAAAGTGGCTAAAATTATATATCCTATAGAACTAATAGTAAAGCTATAATAAAATCACTTATCTGTATACGAGAACATCTAGGCTTGAATGAAAATCGAATTCAATCGATCACAAACACTGTGCACGCACAACTAGACTTTTTAAGCCTAGGAGAGCAGGAAAAAACACACACATGTTAACGCGCCGAATGCAAATGGCGAACTGAATGCTTAAGTTAACGGCCGATGCAGGTGGACATCTCATAAGTTGGCACCTCTGGAACACTCCAGAATGAACAAGAATGGCGATAAGTAATTATATATTAACATTTACGATGCATTTAATTGTCTATTTGACCAAGTAATCAAAAGTTATTTCATGAAGATCTATAACCAAATACTTCCGATGCGAGTATCTGTATACCAGGTGACGTCATGAATCGCTCGCATGACGTCACACTATCGCGTCATTTTTAAGTGCGAGTATCCTTCTAACTATTCAATTCATGGGTATGACGTAACATTTTTGCGCTCTATTAACATTTTTTTGACCTAGGCTCTGACTGGGGAGAGGATGCATTTTATTGTTCTCCCCTATAAACAATAGGAAGATAATTATCAGCTGCAAAAAGAGTAATATATTGTTACCTTATTAATTCAAAATATAAATTAGACTGTGTTATCCAGGGTACATATATCTATATGTTACAGTACCCTCGCTGGTGTTTGCTTTGCTTTTACCTAGTTCGCTAAAATATCTGTTCTTTAGGAAGTGGAGCCTTGGGTCCAGGGCCGAGGTAGGTACTACCTAACCGGTGCCCCTTAAAAAATATTCTCGATAACTCGTCACTTACAAAAGAATTTAGTCCGTTAGCACCTGGAAGTTTCAGAAATTTAATTTTTTTAGCATTGTATGTTTGGAAAGTTACTTTGTAATCTGGTATTGAGTCACCAACCATACCAATTTTGAGAAAGTATCTGTAGGGTCAAGCAGGTAAATTGCGGCACACTGACTAACTGCGGCCTCTTACAACAGAAACATCATTAAATCAAAACACACGTTAAAAACTTAAATTAATAAATTATAGAATGCACTGTGCCAGTCTGCAGAATGTGTCTCTTCTCCCGCAGAGACTTTAATTTGAGAGAGAGCTACTCTCTGACTCTCAGCAGCAGATTCAGAATCTCCCGCAGCTAAATTAATGGTAACATAGGAATTAATTCGAAATCTCCCGCAGCTAAATTAATGGTAACATAGGAATTAATTCAAGATCTCCCGCAGAGATCTCCAATTTCTAAAATTCAATCAAAAACTCCCGCAGAGAGTCTTGGAAAAATGTTCCATATTCTGCAGACTGGCACTGTGCTTCTTTAAGTTCTTTTGATAGCTATGCAACATTTTAATGTGATTTCGGTTCAGATTGTTTTTGAGACTCTTGAGGGGGCCGCAATTTACCTGCGTGAGTCCGTGACCTTATCTGATTTGGATGTGGCTGTCTCACAGTCACAGCCTGTTCCATGTTTCAAAGTGTGTCAGGAAAGTCGTCAGTTTAGCGAGAAAATGGATCCAGGTCGCCACATACATTTAATATACTTTAAAGAAGAAATTTGACTTCCTAGTGAAGATTTTACACTTGAAAATATCCTCATGCTTCATATCTGATGCATGTGCATCTCTTGAGACTATTTTATTATTGATTTACTTGTTATTTACATGTTTTTCAACTTCTTTCACCACTCAAAAGTCACCAGTATACTGGCGACTTTGTCCATACTTTGAAACATGGAGCCTGTTGCCCACTCTGGAAAATATCTTAGGCTAACAGATGAATTTTAGAGGCTATATGCTGCGGATTATACAGTTCCAATTAATTTATTACTGTATTTTTTAGGTTTGCTAAACTCTAACAGAGAGATTAATCAATCAGAAAAGACTACTTTTTCCAGATTGTATTTGGTGGTAAATTCCAATGATATCTCGGGAGATATTCAATTTCTCTAATAAAAAATTCCTGCAATGTCCGAATGTCTGAGGATATTTAACTATTAATTCCTATATTACTATTAATTTTTGGAGGAGAAACTGGAAAAATGTTGGAGGACTAGACAAATTGATGAAAAATGTTGGCAGCTATTTCTTAGATTTTTGAAAAAGTCAGGAGTTCAGTGCACCAAATACAAACTGGTACTTTTTCCAGAGTGGCCTGTTGCCTGTCTTAGTGTCTATTCTATAATTCTGAGTTCTCTCACTTCTCTGCATGTAAAATATCTTGTAGAGTGCCAAGTGAATTAGTATGGCTCATAAACACTCCATTTGTCTCTCCAAAAATCAAAATCACCAAATTTCCATGTTTAAATGTGTGGCACTTAAACACGGTGACCCCAGTCTGCAAAGTGAAAGTGTGTCAAATCTGTCATCAAGATTTCATATTTCAGGATAACTAGTCTTCAAATTTTTCTCCAAAATGACCAATTTTCTTCAAAATGTCTCCAATAATAACATGTAAACCAGTCTGTATTTGGTGCACAAAATTCCACTGACTTTTTGAAAAAGCTGAAAAAATCCACCATAAATTTCCACTAATTTGGCTGATCCACCAACATTTTACCCATTTTTCTACTGAAAATTAATAGTAACATAGGAATAAATTCTAGCTAAAAAATGATAAAAAATCCACCAACTTTGCCAGAATATTATTTTCAGTGGAGAAAAATTCCACCGACAAGTTGGTGGAATTTACCATGAAATACAGTCTGGCATGTAAACATATGAATTAATTAGAAAATAGTCACCAAGATCTTGTTCTGATGAATTTCCCCTCAAATATAGCCTCCAAAGATGACTTGGACCGTTGAAACGGATAGGACTAATAGAGGTTCGACCTTTTATGCTAAAAGGATTTAAATAATGAACAGTAGCTAGAAGATAAGAATTAACAAAGAAAAGCAAAAAGGAATTGAAACAAATGGGATGAACAACCCTAATTTAATTTAAACACAAGAACAAGTTTTTGATTAGTTACATGGAAATCAATAGCACCAATGTTCACATTAATAGAATTGAATATATCACTTGGAAACTAAGAAATCGACTTCAATGATGCACACCAATGCCTTAAAAGTACCCTTACAATTATGCTTATAATAGACTTAAAGTTACTACATAAAACAAGCTACTACTATCGGCTAATTAATGGCTAAGATAAGACTGGGCTTATTATAACTGGCAGACTAGACTCTTAGGTAAATAGATCCCAATTAAGAATTTGTAACTGCCAAGAGAGAACTGGGACGAGCTATTGAATGTTAGCAGCCGCATCTTCCTAAAGTTAGACAGGTCCAGTCCCGAGCATGAAAGCTCCTGTGGAGAGAACCCCCACTTTCAGATATACAGATAATAGAGTAGTAATATCTCAAAGTTAAACAAAGCCAAAAATCATAACATTAATTATTTCTAATTAAATTATACTTTAAGCTATTTATATAATAATAAACAACTAAATATTAATTCAAACTAATTAAGCATCAATTATAACTAACTAATATTAATTACAACTAATTAAATTCTAACTTACAATTAACTATATTAAAACTACCTAAATTTCCTATAATAAACATATAATGAAATCAATAAAACTCACCACTCTGCTAAGTGAAGCCTTCAACAAGTATCAGCAACCAGGAACAGAACAGGACAGCAGACGGGAACAAGACAGCAATGAAATAGCAGACAAGAAGTGAAGCCAATAACAAAGAATAGTAGCCAATCTTAGCCCTAAGCTAGGCTATCAGCTCTTAATTATCAAATTTGCACTATTGATTATATATGAGATAATCTAAACCAACAAAAGAAAAGATTAACAAACAAAGCACAAATACACAACGAAAAAGTCACAAGTGTAAACAAATACTGGAGAGAGAGCACTTCACATGTTGGCACCATGAGATCACAATTAGAAATGACGACATGTTAGGAAGCAGGTGACGTTCACAACTACAATGTTTCTGAGAGGTGCATCTCAGAGAAAACAGTTTGAACTATAATTCTTCATGTAACATATTTATCTCTTTAGTTAATAAATATGCACCCCTCTACACCGTGATGGACGTGCTTTTCAGACTGGTAAACACTTACACCAGTCTGTCCAGTCTGCAAAAAATGCATGAAGTAGACAGTAGTGAAGTTTATCTGGCAACTATTGAGGCCTCAGGCCTTGATTTTAGTTTCCTGAATTATCTGGCGACAATTTTCTAATTAATTCCTATGTTTACATGTAGCGTCAGACCGGGTGGCTTTGCGCACTTCAACATTCCGGGTGAAGTTGCGCATCGGTAATTGACGGTGAATGCATGAAAATATTTCAAATCTGAGAACACCATTGGAAAGAGCAGCTCTTAAACCCCCTTAGTGCATAAATTTCACGAAAATCGTAAGAGATTAGGTATAGATACTAAGTGTTCAAACAGAGACCTATGTTTTTTATGGCAAAATAATTATTTTGGACTAGAATCGAATCTCCGCGAACTATGCTGTAGTGTTGATAATTATGCTCCAATTTGATTGCAATTTACGCTGGATACGCATAATTTACAGCAGATTAACGTCATGTAAGATGATTTTAATAATAATTATAAATTATTGAGATATAACCAATATACTAGATGCGCAAGATCACCCTGGGAATATTTTAATTCACTGGTGGACTTGCGCACATTTATCAATAAAGTTAAAGAGCTCTTATTCATTAATAAACCTGTGATATTCATCCCGGATACTCCTATATCACGGCAATTCCACAGCAGCCTCACGGCAGTTGCACAGCAGCCTCGCGGCAGTTGCACAGCAGCCTCGCCCTCACGGCAATTGCACAGCAGCCTCGTCCTCACGGCAATTGCACAGCAGCCTCGCCCTCACGGCAATTGCACAGCAGCCTCGTCCTCATGGCAATTGCACAGCAGCCTCGCCCTCACGGCAATTGCACAGCAGCCTCGCCCTCACGGCAATTCCACAGCAGCCTCGCCCTCACGGCAATTCCACAGCAGACTCACGGCAAATGCACAGCAGTCTCACGGCAAATGCACAGCAGCCTCACGGCAATTGCACAGCAGACTCACGGCAATTGCACAGCAGACTCACGGCAATTGCACAGCAGCCTCACAGCAATTGCACAGCAGACTCACGGCAATTCCACAGCAGTCTCATAGCAATTCCTCAGCAGTCTCACGGCAATTCCAAAGCAGTCTCACGGCAATTCCACAGCAGTCTCACGGCAATTCCACAGCAGTCTCACGGCAATTCCACAGCAGTCTCACGGCAATTCCACAGCAGTCTCACGGCAATTCCACAGCAGTCTCATGGCAATTCCACAGAAGTCTCACGGAAATTCCACAGCAGACTCACGGCAATTCCACAGCAGTCTCACGGCAAATGCACAGCAGCCTCACGGCAATTGCACAGCAGACTCACGGCAATTGCACAGCAGACTCACGGCAATTGCACAGCAGCCTCACGGCAATTGCTCAGCAGACTCACGGCAATTGCTCAGCAGACTCACGGCAATTGCACAGCAGTCTCACGGCAATTCCACAGCAGTCTCATGGCAATTCCACAGCAGTCTCACGGCAATTCCACAGCAGTCTCACGGCAATTCCACAGCAGTCTCACGGCAATTCTACAGCAGCTTCACGTTAATTCCACAGCAGCCTCACGGTAATTCCACAGCAGTCTCACGGCAATTCCACAGCAGTCTCAGGGCAATTCCACAGAAGTCTCACGGAAATTCCACAGCAGACTCACGACAATTCCACAGCAGACTCACGACAAATCCACAGCAGACTCACGACAAATCCACAGCAGACTCACGACAAATCCACAGCAGACTCACGACAATTCCACTGCAGCCTCACGGCAATTGCACAGCAGACTCACGGCAATTGCACAGCAGCCTCACGGCAATTGCACAGCAGCCTCACGGCAATTGCACAGCAGCCTCACGACAATTGCACAGCAGACTCACTGCAATTGCACAGCAGCCTCACGGCAATTGCACAGCAGCCTCGCGGCAATTCCACAGAAGCCCCACGGCAATTCCACAGCAGCCTCACGGCAATTCCACAGCAGACTCACGGCAATTCCACAGCAGACTCACGGCAATTGCACAGCAGACTCACGGCAATTGCACAGCAGACTCACGGCAATTGCACAGCAGACTCACGGCAATTGCACAGCAGACTCACGGCAATTGCACAGCAGACTCACGGCAATTGCACAGCAGACTCACGGCAATTCCACAGCAGACTCACGGCAATTCCATAGCAGCCTCACGGCAATTCCACAGCAGCCTCACGGCAATTCCACAGCAGACTCACGGCAATGCCACAGCAGACTCACGGCAATGCCACAGCAGACTCACGGCAATGCCACAGCAGACTCACGGCAATTCCACAGCAGACTCACGGCAATTCCACAGCAGACTCACGGCAATTCCACAGCAGACTCACGGCAATTCCACAGCAGACTCACGGCAATTCCACAGCAGACTCACGGCAATTCCACAGCAGACTCACGGCAATTCCACAGCAGACTCACGGCAATTCCACAGCAGACTCACGGCAATTCCACAGCAGACTCACGGCAATTGCACAGCAGACTCAAGGCAATTGCACAGCAGACTCACGGCAATTGCACAGCAGACTAACGGCAATTGCACAGCAGACTCACGGCAATTGCACAGCAGACTAACGGCAATTGCACAGCAGACTAACGGCAATTGCACAGCAGACTCACGGCAATTGCACAGCAGTCTCACGGCAATTCCACAGCAGTCTCATGGCAATTCCACAGCAGTCTCACGGCAATTCCACAGCAGTCTCACGGCAATTCCACAGCAGCTTCACGTTAATTCCACAGCAGCCTCACGGTAATTCCACAGCAGTCTCACGGCAATTCCACAGCAGTCTCAGGGCAATTCCACAGAAGTCTCACGGAAATTCCACAGCAGACTCACGACAATTCCACAGCAGACTCACGACAAATCCACAGCAGACTCACGACAATTCCACTGCAGCCTCACGGCAATTGCACAGCAGACTCACGGCAATTGCACAGCAGCCTCACTGCAATTGCACAGCAGCCTCACGGCAATTGCACAGCAGCCTCACGACAATTGCACAGCAGACTCACTGCAATTGCACAGCAGCCTCACGGCAATTGCACAGCAGACTCACGGCAATTGCACAGCAGACTCACGGCAATTGCACAGCAGACTCACGGCAATTGCACAGCAGACTCACGGCAATTGCACAGCAGACTCACGGCAATTGCACAGCAGACTCACGGCAATTCCATAGCAGCCTCACGGCAATTCCACAGCAGCCTCACGGCAATTCCACAGCAGACTCACGGCAATGCCACAGCAGACTCACGGCAATGCCACAGCAGACTCACGGCAATTCCACAGCAGACTCACGGCAATTCCACAGCAGACTCACGGCAATTCCACAGCAGACTCACGGCAATTCCACAGCAGACTCACGGCAATTCCACAGCATACTCACGGCAATTGCACAGCAGTCTCACGGCAATTCCACAGCAGTCTCATGGCAATTCCACAGCAGTCTCACGGCAATTCCACAGCAGTCTCACGGCAATTCCACAGCAGTCTCACGGCAATTCTACAGCAGCTTCACGTTAATTCCACAGCAGCCTCACGGTAATTCCACAGCAGTCTCACGGCAATTCCACAGCAGTCTCAGGGCAATTCCACAGAAGTCTCACGGAAATTCCACAGCAGACTCACGACAATTCCACAGCAGACTCACGACAAATCCACAGCAGACTCACGACAAATCCACAGCAGACTCACGACAATTCCACTGCAGCCTCACGGCAATTGCACAGCAGACTCACGGCAATTGCACAGCAGCCTCACGGCAATTGCACAGCAGCCTCACGACAATTGCACAGCAGACTCACTGCAATTGCACAGCAGCCTCACGGCAATTGCACAGCAGCCTCGCGGCAATTCCACAGAAGCCCCACGGCAATTCCACAGCAGCCTCACGGCAATTCCACAGCAGACTCACGGCAATTCCACAGCAGACTCACGGCAATTGCACAGCAGACTCACGGCAATTGCACAGCAGACTCACGGCAATTGCACAGCAGACTCACGGCAATTGCACAGCAGACTCACGGCAATTGCACAGCAGACTCACGGCAATTGCACAGCAGACTCACGGCAATTCCACAGCAGACTCACGGCAATTCCATAGCAGCCTCACGGCAATTCCACAGCAGCCTCACGGCAATTCCACAGCAGACTCACGGCAATGCCACAGCAGACTCACGGCAATGCCACAGCAGACTCACGGCAATGCCACAGCAGACTCACGGCAATTCCACAGCAAACTCACGGCAATTCCACAGCAGACTCACGGCAATTCCACAGCAGACTCACGGCAATTCCACAGCAGACTCACGGCAATTCCACAGCAGACTCACGGCAATTCCACAGCAGACTCACGGCAATTGCACAGCAGACTCACGGCAATTGCACAGCAGACTCACGGCAATTGCACAGCAGACTAACGGCAATTGCACAGCAGACTCACGGCAATTGCACAGCAGACTAACGGCAATTGCACAGCAGACTAACGGCAATTGCACAGCAGCCTCACGGCAATTGCACAGCAGACTCACGGCAATTGCACAGCAGTCTCACGGCAATTCCACAGCAGTCTCATGGCAATTCCACAGCAGTCTCACGGCAATTCCACAGCAGTCTCACGGCAATTCCACAGCAGTCTCACGGCAATTCCACAGCAGCTTCACGTTAATTCCACAGCAGCCTCACGGTAATTCCACAGCAGTCTCACGGCAATTCCACAGCAGTCTCAGGGCAATTCCACAGAAGTCTCACGGAAATTCCACAGCAGACTCACGACAATTCCACAGCAGACTCACGACAATTCCACTGCAGCCTCACGACAATTCCACTGCAGCCTCACGGCAATTGCACAGCAGACTCACGGCAATTGCACAGCAGCCTCACTGCAATTGCACAGCAGCCTCACGGCAATTGCACAGCAGCCTCACGACAATTGCACAGCAGACTCACTGCAATTGCACAGCAGCCTCACGGCAATTGCACAGCAGACTCACGGCAATTGCACAGCAGACTCACGGCAATTGCACAGCAGACTCACGGCAATTGCACAGCAGACTCACGGCAATTGCACAGCAGACTCACGGCAATTGCACAGCAGACTCACGGCAATTCCATAGCAGCCTCACGGCAATTCCACAGCAGCCTCACGGCAATTCCACAGCAGACTCACGGCAATGCCACAGCAGACTCACGGCAATGCCACAGCAGACTCACGGCAATTCCACAGCAGACTCACGGCAATTCCACAGCAGACTCACGGCAATTCCACAGCAGACTCACGGCAATTCCACAGCAGACTCACGGCAATTCCACAGCAGACTCACGGCAATTCCACAGCAGACTCACGGCAATTCCACAGCAGACTCACGGCAATTCCACAGCAGACTCACGGCAATTCCACAGCAGACTCACGGCAATTCCACAGCAGACTCACGGCAATTGCACAGCAGATTGAGGCAGTTGCATAGAAGATTGGGGCAGATTAACGGCAGTTGCATAGCATATCGGGGTTAGATTTTACATGCACAGTTTATACATAGGATGAACTTGCGCACTGCGCAGTTTCACATTGGGTGAATTAGCGCAGTGCGCAAGTACACCCGGTAATTGCGCTAAATTCACCCGGTTTATCCCCACGATCTTTGCGCACAGTTTTTCGTTGATAACTTTTTTTCTATTGAACTTAAAGAGTTGAAACTTGGTGAGCTTCTATGTCTACCCTTCATCTATTCTCTAGTTTTTTCGTAAAATCAAAGTATGCGGAAAATGCGCAAAGTCACCCGGTCCAACGCTAATTACAATAAAATATTTTTTATTATTAGAGAGTATTTTGAATTTTTTGTCTATTTTGGAGAGAAATTTGAAAATCTTAGGAGACAAATTGCCCCAAAAATATCTGGATATTTTCTGTATTCAATGTTTCAAACTTTCAGAGGCTGGAAAATTATAAGCCAATTTTTGAGCCAAAATCAAATTTGCACAAATTTTCTGAGCCAAGCCAATTTGGCTCATTTCTTGACGATGTTTTAAAGTGTGGTAGGAGAGTCACCAGTTTAGTGAGGAAATTGATCCAGGTCGCCACATTTAAGATACTTAAAACTTAAAAGGAGAAATTTGGCTTCCTAGTCCAGTAGGAAAAGTACAGCAGGATTTGTGGATTAATCCTAAGCCCAAATCCTGTTTAATTCCTATGTTCCCATGTTATTTGCAGCGCCCAAATCCCAATTTCTGGGTCTGAGGAGACCTTCTTTTCAGACTAGTTCCTAGTGAAGATTTTACACTCTAAAACATCCTTATGCTTCATGTCTGATGGCTGATGCATGTGTATCTCTTGAGACTATCAATGAGGGATTTGCTTGTCATTTACAGGTTTTTCAACTCATTTCACGCCTCAAAAGTCTCCAATATTAATTTACTGACGACTTTGTACATACTTTTAAACATGGCCAAATTTCTCTCCAAAATGACCAGTCTGCAGAATATGGGAGATATTTGGGATATTCTCTCTGAACAATTTTGAATTAATTCCTATATTCACTTTAATTTTGCTACAAACAGAATAAGAGATCTCTACTAACAATTTACCAGTTTCTGCGGACTGGCTAAATGATCAAATTGTCATAAATTCTCTCCAAAATTACATAATCGCATAGGAGAAAAATAGATATTTTTCACCATTTTCAATTGAAGGGCTCAAAATAACTGTCACACACAAACTCGCCATTAAAATGGCAAGTTTGGTCAGGCTTCACTATATTACCTGGGCTGAGTGGGCAGTGGGCTGGGTACCCAGTCTGCATTGTTCTCCGAACAATTTTGAATTGATTCCTATATTTACATTAATTTTGCTACGAACACTTCTGAATTAATCCCTATATTCTCATGAATTTTGCTACGAACAGAATAAGAGATCTCTATGAACACTACTTGTTTCTGCAGTCTGGCTGGGGCCTGGGTAGAGATCGTAGAGTAGAAGGTTGAACTGAAAAAACCTTCAACACAGAGTTTAAATAACCTTTAATATTACTAATATCATTATATTGTGGAGGAATGGCACTCTTCAATGTGGACTCATAGAGGAACGGCACTCTTCAATGTGGAGGAATGGCAATCTTCAATGTGGAGGAATGGCACACTTCAATGTTGAAGAAGGCACTCTTCTGTGTATGAGAATTTATTACCAAAATAGATAGTTAAACTATCCAATATGTCATTAAATCTTAGATGTAAACATTTCTTTGAAATTTATTGGAGATCAATTTAGAATTGCAACAAATAATTATCATAACATTTCTCCTTATTTTCAATAAAACTCACCCCAATGTATATCTGCTAATAGCCTGTATGCTCTTTCAGATCATACTATTTTGTTTCTTATTTTTTGTTCACTTGTCAAAAGCAGCTATGAATGCCAGCAGAATACTGGTAAGCACATGATAATCTTAACTATTTAACTTTTATGCACATATCATTTTGCAATTATGCAGCTACTTGATTATTAACAGGAAAATATATGCTTGAGTGAGCTCAATGTAAAGAGTGAAAAATATGTAAGTTGTAGTTGTCAAGTTTATTTCCTTAGTTCTTAGTTAATGCATTATTAGTTTGAGGCAAATTTTTCACTGATTTAATTCTAAGAATGAAAGGTGAAATTATAAATATTATTTGACTTGATAGGTCAAATCTGCAATAATGTTATTTGCTGTTACGTACAACTCATTCTCAGGGTGCTCTCAGAGGCCAGCAAGCCACCCTAAGGCTGTTGTGCACTGGGCCAAAAAATACACAAACGACTCCACAGATCATATCCAATGCTGTTAAAACTGAGGCAAATTTAGCTAAAGGACCGGCTCCTGTAAAAACTGCAGCAGCTCCTGTAAAAACTGCTGCAGCTCCTGTAAAAACTGCACCAGCTCCTGTAAAAACTGCACCAGCTCCTGTAAAAACTGCACCAGCTCCTGTAAAAACTGCACCAGCTCCTGTAAAAACTGCACCAGCTCCTTTAAAAACTGCACCAGCTCCTGCCAAGACTGAAGCAGGTCCTGCCAAGGCTGAAGCAGCTCCTGCCAAGGCCGCACCGGCTTCTGTCAAGACCGCACCAGCTTCTGTCAAGACCGCACCAGCTCCTCCCAAGGCCGCACCAGCTTCTGTCAAGACCGCACCAGCTCCTGCCATGGCTGAAGCAGCTCCTGCCAAGACTGAAGCAGCTCCTGCCAAGGCTAAAGCAGCTCCTACCAAGGCTGAAGCAGCTCCTGCCAAGGCTAAAGCAGCTCCTGCCAAGGCTGAAGCAGCTCCTGCCAAGGCTGAAGCAGCTCCTTCCAAGGCTGAAGCAGCTCCTTCCAAGGCTGAAGCAGCTCCTTCCAAGGCTGAAGCAGCTCCTGCCAAGGCTGCTAAAACTTCTGACATTAAAACTGCACCAATATTGTCTAAGCCTGCCTATCATAGTCTTGCAACTCCTGCTCCCAATGCTCATCGTAAGTTTTATTTATAAAATTTTGGGGTCATTTTTTACTCTAAACATAAATGGATTCAATTAATAGATTTTATGGAAATTGAGAGTTTAATTATTTCATGAAATGATGCATAATTCAGATTTATATTCTCGCATATATTTTATTTTGGTCAGCTGTGATGAGTAGTGAGTTGAATATATATATATATATATATATATATATATATATGTATAGATTAATTCATAGCTGAGATTTTTATCACAATTCTGGAAGAAGTTGGTCGAATTGGCACTGTTCTTCGACATCGCTGGTGATATTGCATATTTTACCGGTGCTTTTCTATACATTGTAATGTTTCATATATTATAAATTTATATATTCGAATATATTCTATGCACCTAAAATATTAAAAAAAAAGGCACAGGAATTATTTTTCTGAATATATATTTGGAATATATTTCAGGACATATATTTGGAATATATTTCTGAACATATATTTGGAATATATTTCTGAATATATATTTGAAATTAAATTAAATATTTTGATAAAAATATTTATTAAATTACTATTTATAATAAATAATCATATGCGAAATTTAAAAAAAATCTACACAGTATAACTGTTATATTAGATGATTTCGTTATTGAATTCCTTTATTGAAAACGTATTTTGAATGTTATAATATTGGTATGAATTTAGTTTCCCAACATAATGAAAATTAAGCCAGGAAGCTTAACAGGATGGAATNCTACATCTACAATCATATAGGAAAAAATATTTAATGATTATAGTTTAACTTTTATTTATGATATGATCGAAGATATGAAAAATCAGATAATTCGGAGATTATTTCAACTTTAAAGGTCTCCTCCTAGCAAATTTTTTTATTGCTTAAATCAACTAGGCTAGGGTTTCTTATAATTTTACTGCAAATCCCATGAAATTTGATAGCATAATTTTAATTTTTATATGCTTTTAAAGATTTCTATAATCCAAACTCTAAAAAACCTACTCTACTTCCGACTTTCTAATTTTCAGTCTGAAGAAGAAGAATGTACACCATTTGTTTTGATTGTCAACTAGGTATTTGGTTTAATAAATCTACTTAATATTCCTTTAAAGGTTTAAATTTGGATGAACTAATTATAGAAACGTTTATATACTTTTAGAAACAATTAATATCTTAAAAGAAGACAAAAAACGCATTGTTTGTTTAAAAATCTAAATTTGAAATCAAAACAAAGAGTGTACATTTTTCTTTCTCAGCGTCAGGTTGGAGATTCGCTCGATTGTTGCTCACAGAGTATTAAAAAACTTTAAAAGCAAATAATAAAATATATACTGAACCGAATTGTATGCGGTTTGCGGAATAACGATCGTAGACCTTAGTTCTTCAATATTATGTAATAAACATATTTTTTTCCCGGAGCCTGGAGAGGACCTTTAAGCTTCAACGGTCTTAAAGGGGCAATTGACATTGTGGCCATCATCGGTCCAACGTTGGATAGCATCCACATGAAATGTATATAAATGAATCTTTTTTAATCTGTGATATTGTTGACATGTTACATAAAATTGATTCTAAATAATAAATTTTAATATTGTAAGGTATTTTTTAAATCTATTTGGATAAAGTTATAGCCTAATCAAATTTATTATATTCGTGTTTCCCTGATAACATTGCACTATCGGTTCAACGTCGGTAAACGGTGGCAAAGTAAAGGCACGATCGGGCATTGGTACGCCGGTGTTATTACACACTGGGCCAATGCAATGAAAACGACACTGGGTCAACGGTTGCAAAATAACACTGGTCCAATTAAGGAAAACATTGGTTAACCAATCCAGTGATTTTTTGATGTACCAGTATATTTATTATACAACTCTACTGGTTCTATTTGGCAGTTATCGCCAGACATTCAGAGAGATTAGGTGTAAACGATATCTCCCAACTTTAATCACACCAAATAGCCAATTAATATCTTCAATTAAGTATATCTTTGAAATTGTAGCCGTTTCAGGCAATTAATTCAATTATTAATTGAAAACCTTATTTATTTCCTTGATAAAAATGAGTTTGGCCGCTAGTTGATTCATATATAGTATGAAATGTTATTTTTTCGTTTGAAATTATTATTCACATTGAAAATTAAACATTCCATTCAATTTTAAATACAGGGTGGGGCATAAGTTTGGAAGCAAATGAAAGTGCATATTATAATCCAACGAAAAATATATTTAATAATTTACAGTTATGTATTATTACATAAGGGTTTTAAGAATTCAAAAATCATAAATTTATTCAAAATGTCCCCCCTTGTTTTTAATAACAGCCTCAAATCTCCTCCGAACACCTCCTACTGCGGCACGCAACTGTTCTTGTGAAATTTCCTTCCAAGATCTCTGGAGCGAACGCTTTAAATCATCCACACTGCGATGGAATTTACCACAGGCCTTTAATTCAAGAATGGACCATACAGAAAAGTCCATAGGATTAACATCTGGGGAGCAGGGAGGTCACATTTCTTTGGACCAAAACCGTGGAAGATGGGCATGGCACCAGTTTTGAGTGACATTTGCAGTATGTGAAGTCGCGCCGTCTTGCTGAAATGTCCATAGAGTGTCATTACCGAAGTATTCCTTAGCTGACTCCAACATTGGCGTCAAAATATTCTCAATATAACATTTAGCATTGATTAGGCGCCTTGTTCCACAAAAATTAAAGGAGATATCCAAGTTTCTGAAACGGCGGCCCAGACCATTACTGAAGCAGGTTTCATGGTTCTGTGGACAGTTTTTTGGTTGTATGGGATGTCTTTTGCACTTTTACCAATTATTCTGTCATTCCTCCGGTTGTGAGCCATTTCCACTGTGAAAATTTTTTCGTCAGACCAAACAATTTCACCAGCCGTGCCGGACTTCAATTCTCTCAGAAGTGCTTTGCTTCTCTCCAATCTCTTTTTCTTTACAGCTTCTGACAGAGTCTGTCTCTTTTGGAGGGTGAAAGAGGACATCTTTAGGTCTTCTTTGACAACTCTTCTCATTGTTCTGGGACTCACATTAGCTGTTTTGGCTACAATCGTATTGACCTTTTCGGGTTCCTCCTGATCTTCTCTCGGGCACATTTTATCAGTTGTTTGGTGCATTGTGATCGTGGTTTACCACTTCTTGGACGATCAGTCAAGTCTCCTCTCTCATTAAAACGCTTCACACACTTCAAAACAGTCGATCTCGCTATTGAGAGAGTCTTTGAAATGACGGAATCTGACTTCCCGGCACGGTGTAGAGCAATAATGGCTTCTCTTTTGTCTGACATTTTTGAATTGACTAAATTTTTGTAAAAAATAACACTGCCACGTCATAATGTAGTGTCTCTACTATAGTTCAAACCCTATCACCTACTTAGGAACTTATTCTTAAGAATTATATTAATGTTTGAAAAATTGCTTCCAAACTTACGCCCCACCCTGTAGAAATATTATTATTTGGTTGAAATAGCGTATATAAAATAATATAGATTTCAGTTTGAATTGGCAACTGTTCGATTTTTTCCCCTAATTTTGATCTGTTATTATGTTACTAAATAGTAGTTATTACACTCAGAGAAATTTTGATGCACCCAGGTGTTTTGAGTTCACCCTATGGCTTTGTCTTTAAAGCCCGTATTACACTGTGGTTTTGTTATTTATCTCTCTAACTCCGCCCCTTTTCTCTCTAATAGCGAAAAATGTCATTGCGAGCGCCATGAAATTGCGATCGCTCACTGCGCGATAGAACCAACACCGCCACCGTTTTAGAGGTGATGATATTGTCACTGAAGCCTGCCTGCTAAAGAGATTTGAAGTAGTGGAAAAGTATTCTGTTTCATTTTATAAGTTATTCAAGACTTTGTATGGCTACTGAGTGATACAAAAAGAGAATGAACGCTTCTGTGTAGTGTCCAGTGTTGCCATACAATCAATAGAATTAAACATTTTGATATATACGAATGGAATTGCCTCACACAACTATCAAAAAGATAATTAACTGAATATATATTCGTGATGACATCGAATTTTATTGTTACGATTAATTTCATTTAAAAGTTGTCAATTTTCCCTAAATTTTAATGCACGATCCTCGCCATATCGATTCGTCTAGTGTAATAGCAATTTTGAGAATGGTGAGCGCTATATCTGTATAGAGAGCCAACACCGCCATGGCAAGCGCCATAGTGTAATACGGGCTTAAAGCGAGATACTTTAGTGCATCAAACATCAAAGCTATTGTAATGTCTTGAGCCCATATTACACTGTGGCACTCGCCATGGCTCTCTCTACAGATATGGCGCTCACCATTCTCAAAATTGCTATTACACTAGACGAGTCAATATGGCGTTGATCGTGCATTGAAATTTAGGGAAAATTGAAAAATTTACTATGAAATGAATCGTAGCATTAAAATTCGATGTCATCACGAGTATATATTTAGTTAATTATCTTTTTGATAGTTGTGTGGAGCAATTCCATGCCTATATAGTATTATTTTTTTCAATTCTGTTGCTTGTATGGCAACACTGTACAATCTACAGAGAAGCGTTAATTATTTTTTTATACAAAACCTGGTTATTTCTTATGCAGATTCTACAATGTATCACGCATTAAGCCGTATTACATTGTGGCGCTCGCTATGGCGGTCGCCACAGTTTTGTTATTTTTCTCTCTAACTCCACCCCTTTTCTCTCTAATAGCGAAAAATGTCTTGGCGAGCACCACAAAATTGTGATCGCTCACTGCGCGATAGAACCAACACCGCCACCGTTTTAGAGTTGATGAAATTGTCACTGAAGCCTGCTTAAGAGATTTGAAGTAGTGGAAAAAGTATTTTGTTCCATCTTAAAAGTTATTTAAGACTTTGTACGGCTACTGCGCGATACAAAAAAGGAATGAACGCTTCTGTGTAGTGTCCAGTGTTGCCATACAATCAATGGAATTAAACTTTTTAATATATACGCATGGAATTGTTTCACACAACTATCAAAAAGATAATTAACTGAATTTATATTCGGGATGACATCGAATCTTATTGGTACGATTCATTTCATAGTAAATTTTTCAATTTTCCCTAAATTTCAATGCACGATCACCGCCATATCGACTCGTCTAGTGTAATAGCAATTTTGAGAATGGTGAGCGCCATATCTGTAGAGAGAGACAACACCGCTATGGCGAGCATCACAGTGTAATACGGGCTTTAGCCATTCAAAGTCTTAAATAACTTGTAAAATAAAATAAAAATTCTTTTTCCACTACTTCAAATCTCTTCAGCAGGCTTCAGTGACAATTTCATCACCTCTAAAACGGTGGCGGTGTTCGTTCTATCGCGCAATGAGCGATCACAAATTCATGGCGCTCGCCATGGAATTTTTTGCTATTAGAGAGAAAAGGGGCGGAGTTAGAGAGAAAAATAACAAAACCGTGGCGAGCGCCACAGTGTAATATAGGCTTTAGCTATAAGTTTGTTAAAATGATGAGAAAATTAAAGCCTTATTAGGGTGAACTCGAAACACCTGAGTGTATCAGTTGGAGTTGTTTATTTTTCTCAGTGTAGGTAAATATAATTATTATATTTTCCTTTATTACGTGTTCGAAAATATACACCCTAATAATAACTTGGAACATATACCCTTCTGATAAAAGTATTTCACATAGCACAAAACTCTTGTTTATCTATGAAACACAATTATATACGTCAAAATATCAAACAAATTGCACCTTATATATATTATAATGAGTGAGAGTTAATCTAGGGTCAAATTTTAATGAATTCATTCATTCATTACTTTGAACTTTCATCTTTATTTAATTCATGCTTTCCCAAGATAAATGGAACGGTGGCTAAATCTTATCACTTGAAATGTTCACAAGAGTTCGTTGTCTATTCAATGAAACTGGTTCTATTAACAATAAAAAGTAAATAAAAACAAAAACAAAAAAAAACACAAACCAAAAACACACTAGTTTTTCTCTCAGAAAAGCTTTTCGGCAGATTTCATCCACACCAATACCACGTGGTGGAGGATCGTCATACATTCATTTAAATTCCATTTCTATCATTGAACTTCAGTTCGACCATTAACGAAAACCACATGAATAGCGGTTTTGTAAGTGGTTTATGCAGCAACCATCCAGCACTGCCAATTGAATCGTTTGGACAGACGATCGAGAAGTTAATTTGCCTCCATCAAAAACACATCGAAAAAATACGAATGAAAATCCTCGAAATATCTGGAAAACAAATGATAGGTATGATGCTTGGGTAATGATCTTCGTTGCAATTATTAATAGAATGGTTCCAATTGTTCAAGCATTCCTTAACGAATATGGCAACTTGTTACCAGTTAATGGTTTTCAAAACTCTGATTGCTCCATCACATTATTTGGCCCAGCCTACAACTTCTTCACTTTGGTGGATGCAAGACCACATTGCACAAATACAGCTCTAGAATTTAAGGAAAAGTTTCGAGGTCGAGTGATTAGCAGAAGTACGGAAATAAAATTCCTGGTCAGCACACAGTCCACATCTCAACTCTTTGGACTTTTGCATATGGGCTGCTGCTCAAACTCGAGTTTACATGTTTATATATAAAAAAAACAGATCCCAATGAGTCTCGTATACAATGTGCTCAAATCTCCGCTTAAATATATAACAATAAGACTTTCAAGAAAGTATGCAAGAATGTTCTGAAGCGTGCATCGTTCTGTCTTCACATCGGAGAGGGTCATTTTCAACAACTTTTGTAGGACCTCAGGAGATGTGCCTCATATGATATAAGACAATAAATGTTTAATAATAATAAAAATCCTTTCTTTTCCTCCAAAGTGATGCATCTATAATGGTATTTGAATTATTTGTAAGTTCTTCTAATCCGCAATTAAAAAATTACGTTATCTTATGAAACACAGTGTAGCAGTATGGTTTTGATTATTTTTGCTGCAGCCAATGATTGAATACTGTGATTAAGTAAATGACTATCAGTCTATTGGACATGATATACAGCTTATTTACTATACAATACATCCACTGACACACTGTGTTCCATCAGAAACGACATTTTTAAATTGCGAATTAGAAGCACTTCTAATGCATCAATTGTCATCATAGATACACCACGTTGATGGCAAAGAAAATATTATTATTAAACATTTATTGTCCTATATATATGGCTATATCATATGAGGCCCTACAGAAGTTGTTGAAAATGACCTCCTTCAGCCTGAAGACAGAACGAAGCAAACTTCGAAACATTCTTTCAAATTTCTTAGGGGTCTCCGGGTTATACCTTTCAGCGAAACTTTAAACACTTTGTATAAGAGACACAATGGAATATTCTTTTTCATATATAAACTCGAGTTTGTGCTGCAGCCAAGAAGTGAAAATCCAAAGGGTTGAGATATTGATTGTGTGCTGGCCAGGAATTTTCTGTTCTTTTGCTAATGAATCGACCTCTAACCTTTTCAATGAGAAATTCTAGAACTGCATTTGTTGAATTTTGTTCAATGTGGTGGAGTGCCGTCTTGCATCACCAAAGTGTAGAACGAGTTGCAGAATGGTGCAGTATGGGCCAAATAAGGGTTGCTTGTTTGGTATGCGATCTATGAGGTTAATGTGATCTGATAATGCTTTAGTATTTTAATTTTAATAATTATGATAATTTTTCTTTTTAAGTAACTATGATACAAAACAAACAATATAGACGAGATGATATTGTCACAATGCATTAAAAGTAAAAAAAAACATATATTGATTGCTTATTTTTACTATATATTCAAATAAGTTAGTTTATATAACGATATTTTCTTGAAGTATTTCCATAATAAGGCTTTGAATATGTAAATGGTATTTAATTATTCAAGGAAATAAAATACTATATATATTTGGTATCTCGTATACCTGTTTGTATCTTTTATATTTGCTAATAAATTCTAAATAGATCGCATGCCAAACCAGTAAATGATGATCAGATCGCAAAGCAAACTAGCACCAAATAATGTCATGTAGCAATCTGAGATATGAAACACCATTAACCGATGACAAGTTACCATCATCATCAAGGAATGCATGAAAGATTACAGGCAAGCCTTGCTTTAAGTACAACTCACTTTAACAAAAGTGGTACTTATTTCGAGTCATATGTTTCGAAATAAGAACCGTTCGTAGACATAGAAAACGGAGACAATTTTTTGTGATTTTTTCACGGTAACTAAAAAAATCAAAATTATAATCCAGGTGAGATTATTAGAAGCAATTGGTTCAGAAATTCAACATGTCCCATTTTAGGGTTAGTTCCGTGTTATTGCACGGTTCCATATTTTCGAACACGTGAAAATCTATATATAGCAATCATTATTTAACTTTTGTTTCAATTGATAACCATGATACCAATTGTAATTATAGTTAAATTTGTAATTTTTAAATAGTTAAATAATAATTAAATTTATAATTTTTGAATAGTTAAATAATAATTAAATTTATAATTTTTTTTCTGACATGTCCGAAATTGTAGAACCAACCAATAACTTGGAACTTAGTACCCTGCTTCCAAAAATATTTCATAAAACATAAAATTGCTGTTTGTTAAATTATAGAAGTTTAATTAAGTATCTATTAATTACTCATCTATACTGAGTGAGAGTTAAGCTATGGATGGATTTTAAAACATTTAATAAATGCACGACTTCAAACTTTTTAATCACAGTCACATACAATGAAAGACTGTATATTATTAATAATATGCTTAGATACGTTTTACTCTAATAATGAATTTTCTTTCTATAACTCATAGAAAATGAGTTATAAATCAAGGAGTGACAATTATAAATTTCTTGTTACTTTTATTCGCTTTAGTTACCGTTTGGTAACTAAACTGAGTCGTGATTTGGTAACTAAAGCGGGGGATGCCTGTATAGTGTATATCCATTCAATCAATAATGGCAACAAAGATATTACCTTAGCATCATACCTATCATTTATTCCGTTGATATTTCAGGGATTTTCATTAGTGTTCCTGACGATTCTCCACAACGAAGTTATGGTTGGTGAAATCTACTGAGAAACTGGGGGCTCTGGGGGTTCTTCATAGAAACTCTTCACCTCCTGAATCACTGTTTCTGTTCTTTTTGGTTTTGTTATCATTTGCTTTTCTCGTGAATAGAACCAGTTTCATTGAATAGACCACGAACTCTTGTGAAATTTTTCAGGTGGTAAGATTTAGCCAGCCTTCCACTTGTCATGGAGTGAAGCATGAATTTTCGACATACTGTTGAAGAAGAAGGTGTTTTGGCAAACACCGACTACAGGACGATGCATTTCTTCTTGAATTCAAAAACATTTTTAAGGTTTTGGAAAAATGCTAATATTAATAGAATAGAATCTATTCTTTATGAACATAATGACGTCCTCCCATTTCGCAATTTAAAAAAGGACGCTTCCGACGGAACACAGTGTAAGCATGTTCAAAGCAATTAAAATAATCAAATAGCTGACCAGTCTGAGGAATTATCCGTAGATTTTTTTCAGAAACGTTAATTTTTTTTGAAAAGTGCCCCCCCCCCCTTGACCGAATCCTAGATACGCCCCTGCTTTATTCTGAGTCGTGGCCTCAAAATATTTTCTTTAATTTAAACTCATAGAGGATAGAATTTTTAAGGAGTCACAATTCTATAAAAAATTGACCATCTTATTATGTACAATTTGTAATAAGAATAAGTTGTGATTTTGTTTATAAAAGCGGTACTTGCCAATATAGTTAGATTCACTTTAAAATATCTCTAATTATCTCCGAGTCGTTTATTATCAAAAAATTTCTTTAGTAAAATGCATCCACGGTTGCACACTGAGAGAGGTACAGGCACGAGGACGGATGGACCCACGATCGATACCTGGGCACATCATTTCATTTCTTCGCATTTAATTTGTATATAATATTATGTAACATTAATTAAATTGATATGCACCTAACCTATGTATAATTATAACCAAGAATGGTCCATTTTTATTCTTGAATTAATTAATTCATTTATTGAATACGAGTGGACATCGTTTCGAAGCATATTAGATAATAGATATATAATTGGGCGTCGGTTCGATACAGGCATCGGCAACGTTAAGTATTGTCGGTACCAATAAGTCGTTTTTACGTGGTTATACTGCTCAGAGCCGGTGGACATCCGTGAGGTGGGCCATCCCTCTCCCCCGGGGGGTTTAGAGTTATACGATACATCTGGTATTTTGCACACACTATAAGAAGGTTAAAAAACAACTATTTACACAATAAAAAATAATGATAAAATTACGATATTTCTTCGGGGGGCGGTCCCCTTTAGTTTTCTAAAACAGATGGCACTTCATCTGTTCAATAGTCAGGCTGAATCATAACTCATTTACTATAAAGTAACTCTACTATAAACTGTTTTATTCTATTTTATTGACTAAGTATATTTTTTTGTTATAAAGATTTTATTATTTATATATCGAGAGAATCGTGTTGGTTATCATTTTATCATTTCCATGTTGATTTAATATATTAAAATGTCTGGTTAAAATGTGTTCTATTATTTACCTAATTGAGATTCATTGTAAATCCTAGTTTGGACTAGAGCGTTTAGCAACTGCATGCCGCCATCAGCCGTAGCTATGCCATCATGAGCCAGTGCTGGCCCACAGTAAAATACAGTTGGCTTTAGAGCGGTTAACATCGGCATGCCGTGGTCAGCCGTAGCTATGCCATCATGGGCCAATGCTGGCCCAACAATTAAATTACAGTTGGCTTTAGAGTGGTTAGCATCGGCATGCCCTCGCTAGCCATTGTCAGCCGTTGCTATGCCAGCATGGGCCAATGCTGGCCAGCGGTGCAAAAGGCATTGACCGACGTTGGCACAGAGATGGCCCGATCTGGCACGGTTGGTTTGCCGACGTTAGCCCACCGCCTTATTCAACGGCCGGCCGTAATGGCCCTACGTTGGCCCAACACTGCAATGCTTCTAAGGTTGATAACATTGCACTATCAGGCCAATGTCGGTAAACGTTGACGAAGTGAAGGCACGATCGTCGATCGGGCATTGGAACGCCAGTGCTATTACACACTGGCCCAATGCAATGAAAACGACATTGGGCCAACGGTTGCCAAACAATTCTGGCCCAATGAAGGAATTAATTTGTTAACCAATCCAGTGATTTTTTGGTGTGCCAGTACATTTATTATACTGGTCTATCGGTTCTATTTGGCAGATATCTACAGAAAATCAGAAAAGTTAGGTGCAAACGGACTCTCTCAACATTAATCACACGAAATAGCCATTTTAATATCATCAATTCAGTATATGTTTGAAATTGAAGCGGTTTCTGTCAATTTGGTATAAATACTCCTGTTATATCCCTTCAATTATTATTTGAACACTTTATTTATTTCATTCATAAAAATGAGCCTGGCCGTTAGTAGATTAATATATTTAGTATGAAAAGTTATTTTTTACGTTGAAATAATTATTCACATTGAAAATTATAGTTTTATTCACATTGAAAATTATACTTTTATTCAATTTTAAATAAACATATTATTCAATTTGGTTTAAATAGCGTTGGTAAAATGATATAGATTTTCAGTTTGAATTGGCTACTGTTCTAATTTTTCCCCTGAACGTTAAGTATTGCCGGTAGGTACCAATAAGTCGTTTATACGTGGCTATACTGTTCTGGGCCGGTGGACATCCGTGAGGTGGGCCAACGTCGGGCCTTTGCTGGCCCAATACACCGAGACCGGTATGACAACATTGGCCCAGACTCTCGTTCTGAATTGGGCCAACGTTGGTCCAACATTGTAATGTTTACTGGGATATCGCTTAAATAACTATTCAAAATTAAAGTGTTTTAAAATTATCAGTTCTATAGATCGGAAAAATCTTAAGATATATGAAAGCTATTAGAAAAATATACATATACTTAAACATATACCATATCAAATATTTTATCATAATATGATAAATAAACAATGATTAGTAACGGATATGAAATATTTTATCTCAAATCACTGTATTTTCAGAAAAAAAGGGTTTTATTAGTTAACATAAGCTTATGACATCATCTCATAGATGGTGCTGCTTACATTATTTCCAGAACGTTCCAGAACAATCCTCACGAACGTTTATAAAACGTCTGTTTATCCTCGGAAATAAGCAATAAATATTTGAATTTGTGATTCATGTACAATAAACTAACAAATAAAGTATTTATAGAATTTTAATTAATAATATTACTCGCAGATATACAAAAGTTTTTTGCACAACGTTTGTGGAATTGAACAAGATGGCGTCAATGACTCGTGCAAAGCTTGTGCTATTTGGCAATAGATGGCGCTTTTTCAAAATAAATTAAATTTTCTTTTCTTAAATTAGTATTATTTAGATGAACAGAGTATGTAATCATACATAATTAAATATGCTGATTCCATTAAACCACATATTAACAAATGTTTGATTTTACCCGTACCCCTCCTTTAATTAGGTACTTGGATTCTTCATATGGATCAATTGTCTTGGAATCAGCTTTGTTATTGATTTGAATTTGTCGGATCTATAGTTAGTATCGGGCATTCAGATTGACTTTTTCTTTGCTTGAAATTCAGAAGGTAGAAGAAAAGAAGAAGAAAGGTAATGATATTGATACCTACCTAGCTGAAATTCAAAACAAACGGTGTACATTCTTTTTCTTCGAACTGAAGTTTAGCAAGTCGGGTATTGTAAATTTTTTTATTATAAAAACCCTTAGAAGCCTATCAAATTAAAAATATGCTATCAATTTTCATGGGGTTTGCAACAAATAATAACAAACATTAACCTCATTGATTAAAATAATATAAAAAAATTGCTTGGAGGAGACCTTTAAGTTCTCAATTAGGTATTGGATTTACATCGCACAGTAGGTAAGAAATACAGTTCGATATTTTAACTTTCTTCGGAAAATATATCTTCAATATAGATATATATTTGACATCGAATTTGCTGTCTATTTCGTTACTAAAAAGCTTTCGTTTCTATGCGTCATTTAGAAAGAGTATTGATACAGTATAACCAGTTTCCAAATATCTTCAATTTAGATATGTTTTTACATCGCTTTTGGTGTCTTTTCCATTACTAAAACGCTTTCGTTTATATCTTTTTTTTTATTTATTTGAGTGTTTGCATCGCTAATCTAAAAATGGATCTGAACGATGCAGAGGGATCGATTTTATTTCTTTTTTCTACATCGAAAGTGTAGAGCACGTGGTATTGTTTAGAAATATCGTTGACATGACTATGTTTGCTGGGATATGATTAGTTTGTTTGATAATTTGATTTATATAACTGTGTTACATCGAACAAACAGTAAATATATGGTATGTTAAATATTTTAGGCAGTAGGGTATGTGTTCCAAAAACACATTCGAACACGCAAATAAAAATATGATAATTATCAAACATTTATTTTAGTTGGTGTCCACGCATTTAAAACAAAGTATCAAACTAATTAATCACCTATACTGAGTGAGAGTTAAGCTATGGATGAATATTTTTATACTTTAAAATCATTCGCTAATAGTTGCCCTGTGAGCTGCTATAGGCACCTCGATCACAGTCAGTTGGAGGCCACTACCATTGGCGTAGGTCGGAACCATGGTCGTAGAGCAGAGTAGCTTATCTAATATTTTTTTAATGTTCATTGTCTAAATAAAGATAATTGTTTTTTTTAATTATTTAAAGAAGGTTAGCTTCTTCTGGCAGGGAAAAAAAATTGAACTTGGTATCCGGAAAAAATTCTATGGCGAATAAATCCCCCAGAAAACATAATTATGCTCAATTTATAGAAAAGCGTTGTAGAAAAATATGACGAATATAGTTCTATTTACACGACAGAGTGTCCGCAAAAAAAAGTAGACGATTTAAAAGGGTCGTAATTTGTAAACTATTATTGCTAGGAGATTGAAATAGGTTTCATTCTAAAGATAAGAATTCCAAGTTTTATTGAGTAATAAATTTAGCATCATACTACCACCACCAGACTCGACTCAATGAACTTACGTTTTTATAAAAACGTTTTTTATCACATTCTAGCTAGCTGTATATAGGAGAACCGGGAGAATTCGGACAGTTTTTGTTAAAAACTGAATATTTCGTAAACTAATTCGAATTTTACTATTTAAAGATTTCTCTATGTAGATAAAACATCTTATTTCAATTTGCATTAAGACTGTTTTGCAATTTATACCTTCATTCGAAAGTTATAAGACAAAATATATGAGGGATTCAAGTGTCCGAATTCTCATTCTTAGAGTGAGACTTCGGACAAACTGATAGGATGGTTCGGACACCATAAAAATGGATAAAACATTGGAATTTGAGTAATTAAACGAGAGGAGTGCATTCGGATCTACTAATTTAATTGAAATAAACAATAATGACTTGTTATTCACAGTAATAATTCATTGGATTTGAAATTTTATCATAATTGTAATGATTGAACATTTTCTCCAAAAAAATATAGATAGCTTATGAATAATCACTGTGAAATTATCTTTATATTTAATAGCTATATACTAAAAACAAATGGTTTAACTATTTCCTTTTACTTTGGGTATAACTATTTCCTTTTTCTTGGAATTACGCCAAAAGTTAGTAAATTACATCTCATCGAATATGTTATAGTCCGTAAGTGTAGATCTTGCTACACATCCAATTTTAGCTGCTTTTCTGACAGATAATCCTTTTTGGAATTCATCAATTACTTTTCGAATTATTTTCTTTATTAGGGCCTATATCAGTTTTACTTTTATAATGAAAAGGCATGATTACGATCGTCAATTTGTAAATTAAAGAAACTAATATCAAAGTTGAAAATAATTATATAAACGAATGCTATTTCAATTTGAAAAATTAACTTTAAGTTCTGAATGTCTTTTTCAATAAGAATTACTTCAATAAATTGTAATGGTGGGCTGAATTGGACACAGAGAGAAGGTTCGGACACCGTCCGAACCAACCTCAACAGAAGTGTCCGATTCATCCCAAATGACACTTGAAAATTAAAAACATCACCATTTTTCAAATTTCATTTGTATTATTTTTTAGCACACCAAACATAACATAAAATATTTATATAATTCATACCTTTGAGATTGAGAATAAGTTTCCTATTAATATAGTCCACACACGATCCAGTTGAATCACGAAAAATTTCATCAATATTGAAGAAAACAGTATATTACCCCTCGGGGCGAAATACTACATATCCGCATTGGATCTTTCAAATAACTGACGGTTAACACGTCGCACACATTCAGTTACAATAAGCGGTAGTTCCAACAATTATAAACATGTTTAAATGAGTTGTCAAAACCATCCCTATGTCCGAATGTTCCCGGTTCTCCCATACACTATACAGGGTGGCGCAAAAAAAAGGAAACCAATTTCCAAATGAGTTTATTCTAAAAACTGTCAAATTTAAATAATTCTAAAAACACAGTTTTATTCGTAAAGTTTTTCTGCATCTTTCATGGAAATCTGTTAAACTTACAACTAAAATTAAACATCCTGCAGCGAAGTGGAAAAATATAAATAAAAAGGGCTTGCGCGAGGACGAAAAACACAGAAAGACTTTATAATAGCTATATTTTATTTCCATATGGTGTAAATAAAAATTAAAAAATATTTTTTTTCATTCAATTGACGTTTTGTTTATTAACTCTTTCATTCATGGAAATACATCTTCGTCACCAATCACGATGTCTTCTCCAAAACGAGCATTTCTTTGCAGAAACCATCTTGAGAAATTTAGACGGCTGTGCGGTAAATCAGTTCAAGAGTTCGAGCCTTACATGCTTATTGAAGGGATGATATCTCAAATCGTGTTTAACAGTTCGGTGAAATGTGACTTTAGTGATGTCTAATTCATTCATTCTGATTGATAATTTTGGATTCTCAATAAATTTTTCATGAATAAGATTAATGTTTTCATGAGTTCGTTCTGTTGTCATGCGACTTAATAGTTTTTTGTTCAAAATAAAGTTGTTTCTTCAGTTTTGAACTCATTAAAATAAGTCAATATGGTTTTATAGTTGGTGGAAATCTTTCCAGAAAGCTGTGTTCAAAATGAGGTTGAATCTGTTCAAAGCTTTCAGTGTTTAAATAACTTGTCACAACAAAAACTCTGTTCTTTTGAAAGATGCATTTTGAGGATTTGATTAAGAGATACAAGAGATATCAATTTTATATCAAACATCAATTCTCAAAGGATAATTCAGGTCTTAATTGTTTTTTAGTTATTACAGAAATTAATAATATAATCCATATGAAATGAATACCTATTTATTGTGATTTTTTTGTATATTTCATGCTCGCGCAAGCCATTTTTAATTACCTTTTTTTTTATTCGGTGCAGGATGTTCAATTTTTGTCTTAACTTCAACAGATTTTAAGGATAGATGCAAAAAAAGTAAAGGAATAAAATGATGATTTTAGAAAATTTCTGGCTTTAATAGTTTGTAAAATAAACTAGTTTGAAAATGGGTTTCCTTTTTTTTTTGCGCCACCCTGTGTGACTATAGAGTATATAGTATTAGAATGATCCGCAAAAAAGTTGCCGAATTTAATTGGCTGTAATTTGTAAACTATTCTGATTAGGAGACTGAAATAGGTTTCATTAGAAAGAATAGAATTTCAAATTTAATTTGATGTCATTCATACGTAAAAGGGATACATTGGCACATCTATAGAACTTCAATTTCATAAGCGGTTTATTATCTCAAGAATTGCACAATTAACAGTGGAATAGAGAAAACTTATCCTTGTGATGATGTTTTACTTGATTCAAGCCTCACTCTTATAACCATCTTGTGATAAGTCTGAATCATGAATTTGGTGATAAAAGCGGGGCCTACCTGTATTATCATTTTAAAATAACTTCTTAGATAATCCAAGAAATTGGTAGGGGTATAGGAAGGCTTTTGAAATTACTAAGATACTTTACTTGAAAAAATTAATATCATTTAATTTAAAATTCTGTAAGAATATATTCAAAATCTTTTTAACGCCTTACAAAATCTTTTCAGTAATATAAAAAATAATGATTCTAATTCGTCATTTCCTTGAAAATTGTACTTAAAACTCTTTACTTGAACAATTGTTCTAGAAAATAACAAATTGAAAATAATAAGAAAAGATTGATTAACTATTATTCTTACATACAAATTATTGTAAACATTATGAAGCCGACATGTATTACTGAATGTAAATATGATTATAATTTCACAATAAGCAATCATTTATCTTTTATGTACATTTCATTAGAAACCTATATAAAATGCACGCTTAAATGCTCTGCAAACAAATTAACTACCATATAGATTTGAATCAATCATTAGAGTTACCTACTAATTTTCGCACAATGTTTCAAAACCACAATTTCTTCAATCCTGGAAAGACGTAGAGTGTATTTTCTCTCATATTCCAAAATGTTGAACCATTTCCTGGTGTATCTAAGGTACTGGGGACTGTTCCCTAGATACATTGATAAAAAACATCAAATGACGACATCCAAGATATCAGTACCTTTTCTTTTGTTCTCGATACTGTTATTCACGCTGAAACTAGTAACGGTGATCCTGTTAACGATTAAATCAACCATAGATAATACAATAGATCAAAACCAGACGATGGATAAAATAGCAAATAATATCTATAGATCCTCTACGCTAGTATTCTTCATCGTAAAAGAAATTATTTTAATCAAAAAGCATTTTCAAATGAACGACTTGTCAAGGAAGATATTTCAAGTACAACATCAACACCAAGAAATACAGTTGACGACCTCTCAGACTTCAGTGATATTGATTCAGTTTGTCACTACAATCTTACTAGTAACATGTAATACGGCATTTTTCATTGAAATCTCAAGTGTCTCTTTTGCTATTGAATTATTTAAGATTATCATACCATACATGGATATTGTTGGTAATTTCATTTTTGGATTTTACTGCACCAACGCCTTCGCACTCATGTTCAAAAACCTGATGCCATTTGAAGAAATGAGGTTTCTTAGAGCTGAAACTAAAGTTGACGTTTTGTCTAACTCTGTTAAAACAATGAACGAAATATCAAAAGCTAGTGTACTTTTAATGGATATATACGGACCAATCATACTTCTTGATCTTCTGTACAGTATGATTACATCTACCGTTGGCATATACTTCGCCATACGCTTCAGCGGTTCACTCCCAATATCTACTCTCATTCCCATGGTTCTGTACTGTCTGCAGATTTCGACAATTCCTTTGGTCTACACAGATTTCCCATCGAGAATGTCAAAAGCGGTATGTGAATGGAGTAAATGAAGTTTATGTTTCATAGCAAGCTGTTTCTAAATATTACGTTCATTTCTTATAGAGAGAAGAAACTTATCTTCGCCTGGAAACTATGATGATTGAAGATACAACTTTGAAAAACACTGAAGTCGTGAGTATTTTTCATTACTTTGCGCAAAAAGGTTATGTTTCTTACGTATAAATCTTTAAAATATAGTAAACAGCGCATAAGGTTTTTAAGAGATAGTCTCTACTGTATAAGTTTCTATCGATGCATTACTGCTCGCATAATGTTCTTGAGGATAATGTTTTTAAGGATAACTGTTCTCTGATTGATCGGCTAAGAGGAGCAAACAGAGGATGTAGCACTAAACAGTTAGTGATCCACTCCCTGTTGGCTTCTCCTCATTGCATATAGTATTAGTGAAATTAAATTATATTTCAATTAATGTAAACTTTATAACTCTTAACATAGATGGCTGTAACAAAGATATTATAACACAGTAAGATACACTACCTACTCTCTCAAATTTATATTTCAAAAGTGCGTTGTGGCGCCATTTAGATTTGAAAGTGAGAACTAGAGAAACAACAACATTTGGTGTTGATTAAAACATTGAAAGTTTCAGTATTCAGGCAGTAGATATAAAAATATATTAAGGCTATTTGTGGATGGTGTGGTTATTGAATTAATTCCATATATCATTAACTTTGATGCGCATCATCATATTGACCAAATGTCATTGTTAGTTTAGTTCCCGCTTTCATATCCAGATGTCGCTTTTTAAAACAGATAATTGGGAGTTTAGTGTATCTTACTGCAGTGTTATATCTTTGGCTGTAATGTAGTTTGTTGTACTGCACACTTTATGATTGTTTATTAACCTGGCAGGGGGGTTGGGGAGGCAAAAAAACACACTTATTGGTTAATCTCCATAGCCAATCAATAAGTTCTTAACCTTAAAGAATATTATAACATAACACTTATCTGCATGGATAGTGGTTGTAGTAATCATTTAATTAATAACCTTAGAGCCACCCATTTTCAATTATAAAAATATTTCACTTTTTTGTTCAAATAATACTAGAACAAGTGATAAACCATAAATATAGATGGCCTTGACCGAACTAACAGTTACTTGAGGGCGCCACATTTTTAGGTATTTAGGCACTAGGTATTTTTAAAATGATGATGCAGGATTTTCAATCAGATTCATTAATATAGTTTAGTATAAAAATACACTGAGCAGGAAATTTTATTAGAAGATACAATAACAGATCAGCTGATGAAACTTTATTTTCAAAATAGTCACATTAATAAAAAAAAGGTTGAAACCATTAACCATTTATTGTTCTATTGATCATATTTAGTCACTTGAAGGTCCTCTCCAGGCTCCGGGAAAAATAAGTTTATTACATAATACTACAGAATTAAGGTATAGGATTCTAAGATCATTAATCTGCAAACCACATAGAATTTGGCTCAGTACCTATTTATTATTTTAAACGCTTTTCAAACTTTTTGATAATTTGTGTGCAACAATTGTACGAATCACTAATCTGACGCTGAAGAAAAAGATTGTACGCTCTTTGTTTTCATTCCCAATTTGAATTTTACATACAAACAATGCATGTTTAGCTTTAATTTAAAATTAAAATTGTTTCCTGAAGTATTGGAAAGTTTTTATAAAAAAGTTTCTCCAATTTCATGCTTTTACAGAAATGTTTAATATAGGATTTATTATACCTACCTAGCTGATATTCAAAACAAACGGTGTAGGACTGAAGTCTTCAGACTGAGAATTAGCAAGTCCGAAGTAAAACGGATATTCTAGATTTTTGATTGAAAAAATTAAAAATTAACTTGTAAGTGAACTTTAAAGATAAAAGGTTATTTAGGATACAATTCTCCTAAATAAGTTTTTATTATTGTTGGAGCTTACCTCCCATTAATATTGATCCATTACAGACTAGAAGGCTGATGGAGCGTTTACAAAAACCAGTTACTCTTTCACTCTGCTCTCTCACTGTTCTAGATAGGAGTATTCTGACAACGGTAAATGCTACCATTCGAGTCTTTTAATAAATAATATTTACTATTCTCTGAATTGCAGTTTATATTTTTGTTTACTCATTATAATATGATTTTTTTCAGATGTTCTCACAAGTGGTCTCGTATATAGTGGTGTTTGTACAGTTTTCACAATTATCTTAAACGTCAAAATTTTCTTAATAGTAATTCTTAATTTTTCTTTTCATTCTCACGAGAATTACTTTTCATTTAGGAGTTTATTATCTCTTTATTTCAACAGTTTATGTCAGTTTCAATTCTATTGTCATCACGTCTTTACCCGTATTTGAGCCAGAAATGGTCAATATCACCCACTTCGTTTTTTTTTCCAAAGTTTTGAAGATTGTGTGTGACCTGGTACCTACTTTCAGTATTTGAAATATAGAATCAGAATTACCCCTAGCACAATTTGGGTTAAATGGAAAGGTAAATAATACGATAAATGTTTGTGAAAAGCTGCTTCTTAGGCTACAATCAATCACTTTATTTTTCAATCTCCAATGATCCACCAAACTGGAGAGCGATGATTAGGTAGGACACTGCGTGAGCCATCATCTGAAACATGGAATTGTAAAAATTACGATAACATCCATTTCGATTGAATCAATGAATCAGTCTGAAAAAGGGTAAATGATACGTATATTATTAGGAACTAAATCATAACTACGTTAAAAGAACAAAGACAGTACAGCTCGTACCAAGGTAGCAATGATTCTCGAGTCAATATTGTCCCAATATTGGCCAAAGAAACATTGCTAGTTGGGTAGGTAGTGCAAGACAGGTGATTCTATTAATTTCATCTCAGTCCATGAATAAGAATTAGGCCCGCAAGCTTCATTTTAGATTTTTTTGAATGTTAAATTTAACATGTGTAACATATTTTAAAAATGTGACCTAAACCATTACCTTCGACAATCAATAATATTTAACTGCATACATTATTTAGACACATTATAAATAATGAATCTTAATATAATGTATCTGCTCAGAAAATAGAATTCAAGGGAATTGATAGATATTCAGGTGTACCACTAGATGGCGTTAGCTCAAATATTATAAACCGTGCACGGACATTTCGTTCACGGACATCTCGTCCACGGACATCTCGTCCACGGACATTTCGTTCACGGACATTTCGTTCACGGACATTTCGTTCACGGACATTTCGTTCACGGACATTTCGTTCACGGACATTTCGTCCACGGACATCTCGTCCACGGACATTTCGTCCAACGGACATTTCGTCCAGCGGACAATTCGTCCGCGAATCGCTTTATTTTGTATTATATTTATTATTGCATTTACTTTATATATTATATTACTTATATGTATTCTGGAATATAAAAGTATTTAACACCCTCATTTGATGGTAATTAGGAATGTATGGTCTTTGCCTAAATTCTTATTGCAATCTTTTTATCCAGTTGGCTGGTACCAGTGAACTATTTAAAAATGAAAACTTTTTAATGATATACAGGCAAGCCCCACTTTTATTACACCTAGTCTTGTAAAATCTGTAATAATTACCTGACATGTCTTGATGTAATTACAGTACATAATTACATTGAAAACGGAGACATTTTTTGTGGTGTTTATTTCACAGTAACTACAATAATCATCAATAGTAGAATTCAGATTGGGTAATTAGATTGGTTCAGAAATTAGTATTTTATAGCAGAATATTTTTAACAGTGATCACCTAAATTACATACATAATAATATGCAGGTATATAATATACTACTAAAAATGATATAAAAAATTAGCTAGATATTGGAACTTTTTAGTGCTACGTTATATTATTTAAACGTAAAAACGTCCGTGTTATTGGACTGTTTCATATTTTCGGACTTATACATTTATAATAATTATATTATTTATCTCTATTGTAATTACTTTAATTCCTACGTAGCCACATATTTATTCTTGTTAGGATCCTGCTATTTCAGTTCTAAATTTTAGATACTCATAATTCATTAATTAATGCAAAATATTAAACTAAGTAAATAACTTAAAGATAAAGTCAACCCGTTTAGCATATTTAATTTCATAACTGTAATCGATGGATAAACATTTTTATGTGTTAATTCATATACGGCCTAAATCACTATTATATTATTGTATATTTACACCTGCCTATCAATGTAATAGTGAAGAATAATATAAAATATATTCCATAAACACTTTAAAATACAAAATAAAGCCATTCGTGTACGAATTGTTCGTGAACGAGATGTCCTAGACCCATTATAAACACAAACGTGACAGACGCACGCATGTAACATGAAATTTTAACTCTTCTAAATATCAAATAATTCCACTGTTAATGTTATTATTCCAGTCAAAGTACAAAGATTTGTACTGGGCTTTTTAACTCAGGATTTGAAATCACTCACCGTCAGCACAATACTTCGGTCCAAATTGGTAAAAGAACAGAGGCTCAATTGTGGCGGCTTCTGGAGGTCTCCCATCAACCTTTTAATCTTTAAAAAGATAAATAGAAAATAGAAATCTCCTGCATATTGTCATTATCCATTACTGATTGAAAAACACGACTACGAAATTTTCCAATCGCTGAATTTCAACTCGAAAATGTTTAAAACTCATATTACCAATAACTCTAGGTGTTTCAAATATAATAGTTAGAAGTGCAAAAATAACTTTTTTTCTTTCTTTCAAGAGAGAATTCGATTATATGGAAACTTACTTTTTTTTATTCAAATACCTACCAAACTATTCTCGGCCAAGCGAGGGTTCTCGACGGTGTGAGCTTCCAGGAGTTCAAGAGCGACTTGTTTCTGGAAACGTTATATAAAAAATTAGGAAGAAATCGATAAGTTAATGATAGTACAGTGAACAACAGGTTGTAATTTTGAGCTATCCGGAATTTTTTTAACACATCCGAGGAAAATGAAAATTATGATTAAATCAAGAAATGCCATTGAAATCCTGCACGCTAATTAGGTTCTCACCTTTTCGGATAAACGAAGAGGCCATTCTGCGTAAACGATCGGCAAGTAGATCGTCAGTAAAGAGTAGTAGAGCATTGTGAGCATGTAACCCACGGATGCAAATGGCCTGTACATGTATTGCACAGATATGTACAAACCGACAATAGTACCAATTGTGCTGTACAGCAAATCCAAGAGAATAATTGGACCATAAATATTCATCATGAGAGATATTGTTTGGTTTATTCTTTTCAGCCGTTTAATGGCAAAGCATACACACGCATCTTTCTCTTTGGAATCGAGACGTTCCATCTCTTTATATTTGATCAAATTCTCGGTCATTAGAGCGAAGTTATTCGTGAAGCTGAATCCACAAAATTGGTTGGTAATTATATTCGTAATAGGTACATAATTTATCAGAATCTTGACTACATGAGCAAGCTCTATTGTCCCTGGAACTATTGAAAAACTGGTTGATAGTATCAGAACAAACAAAATTAGAGGTATTGATAGAATCAACTTCTGTTTAATTGTCAGTCCTAGATTCTCTTCTTTCAGATTATCTTGCAAACGAAAGGTCGTTCTGCAAAGTTTATTGAATCTCTTATGATTGATGATGAAATTGATTTCATTGATGGCGGCAAAGAGTATATACGAAACAGACCAGAGGGAAGAGGCTATGCTATCCATCAAAGTTTTTTCTCCCAAATTAAAATAGTCGAGAGTCCACATATTTATAAAATGCAAAAACATGATCATATATTTGAAAATAAATAATCCCAAAGAATACACAAGAAACGCACATGAAATTGCAGACGTCTCAGTTCTCCTTTTTTCCTCAGATCTTTTCAGAAATCTAGGAAACAATCCCCAAAATCGAAGAAAGGTGAGGCAGTACTCCAACATTTTCGTCTATTTTGTTCTTTAAGTTTCTTTTTCTTCACTGGCTAGATCAGAAATCCTTGTTCTCTTGAATGCTGATGTCTCTGACAGGCAACATAACAGACAATGTTTAGAAGACCTTATATGATTATCTTCAATCAATATCTGTTGAATAATATATTAAGTTGTGGGTACACGCAGCAAACAAAGAAATGAATAAATTATATTAAATTTTGAATGTGAAAACATATGAATATTGTTACTAATTGACTAATCATATTGTGTTCCCAGCAATATTTACTGATGAATTTGTTCTTTAAAAATTTCCAAATTGTTATAGTTTCTTATAGAAAACTTTGCTCAATTGTTATCATAGATTCATAAAAAAGAAGTTGAAGACTTACATACATAACATAAAAAAATATATAAATATATTTACAATAATGGTGATGATCATCTAAAATACCTTATATAAATATCTTTTAAGATAATTGGTTTACTCTAAGTAAACATGCGCAAAATAATTAAATTTGTATGATGTGGTCTAAGATAAACACCGGTTCAATAATACCTACCAACTCGTTCGATGATCACGTTATGTACTAGATAATTGGTGTCATTTAGTAATTTATCGTGCAAATTGAAACAAATAATAATGGAGAATAATCTGGTTTTTCTTCGATATTGGGGATTTTTTCCAAGATACCTGCGAATAACTAAGAATGCGAATCCATCTATAGAAATATCGCCTATTTCTATCCCTTTTTTTCTGTACTCTATATATCTACATGTTCTACGAATGGTGTTTCTTCTCATACAAATTTTGAAAGCTTTTCGAAATGAGACCGTGGTTATTGTAAGGTCCAAGGCCATGGATTCAGTAGCTACAATTCTGTGGTACACTTCTTTCTATTTGGTTGCTGCAATCAGTGAAGTCATTTTCATTCGCAATCACTTCAGATTCACAAAGTTGATCAAGAAGATTTTCTACCTAGAAAGGGATTCAAATATCCAACATCATGATAATAAATTGACCTCTGGACAGTTAGTAACTATTTCTACCCAATTCTGCATTTGCCTCTTCTTAATAATAGGGTCAATTTTAGGCACTGAATCTGAAAGTAATCCTATCATGGCTTTAGAAATCGCATCCAGTTACGTACCTTTTGTCATTATGAACGGCAATCAAGTATTCGGTTTCTACTGCCAGAATAGTTTCGCGAAGATGATCAGGAACCTCATTCCGTACGAAGAATTGAAACTCCAACCGGCGAGACATACAGACGCCATTTTGACTTGCACGTTGAGGAAACTGAAGAGAATTGACGAAACGTCGTGTCTACTGATGAAAATACTCGGTCCTGCTATTCTCTTAGAGCTTCTTTACAATATGATAGGCACAACTGTTTCGGTGTACTTCTTTTTTCGGTACTGGACTATCACAACTATCTTTGACATTTCGTTCATGCTAGCTTACTGTGTTCGTACAGTCATATCATCTGCCCTCTATGCTGAATGGCCTGTAATACTACGTAAGGAGGTATTTATTTGATATTCAATATGTCAATAAGATTCAGAGGTATTACTTTTGTTTTCTAATTCGCTATTGCATTCTCAGAAAGAAATGGTACTTAAACAGTTTGAAAGCTTCTATGTTGAACATTCTTCTCTTGGACATTTGAATTCGGTGAGTTTGAAAATTTGGCCACATTACAATTATTGTGAATAATTGAGTTTCCTTTTGATTACGTCACACCTTTCAATAAGTATATAGAAACTTTTTTTAATCATGATTTGTCATGGTACAAGTATCTAATTTAGATATTTAAGAAAGAACTAAGAGGTATATGATTTTTATTTTTTCTTGAAATTAGTAATGTTAGGGGACCTAATATTTTTTTCGATCTCAGGCCAAGTGTTTGCTAACGAATCTACGAAAACCTGTCGAGTTATCAGTTTGTTCTTTTACTTCACTGGACAGAGGAGTTCTAACTTCTGTAAGTTCCATCTAGAATGTTTTCAATTTTAAAAAAAGAAACAAACATTCAAAAAACAGAAACAATTGAACTAATGCCATTACATTATCGCTGTCAAATTATTTTAAAAATAAGAGTGTAATTTTTCCAGAAAACCTAGGTATTCATAATCCTGATTTAACAATGGTAGTTTTCATGAAATTTCTTTTTGTTTAAAATATTTACTCTAAATATAGTTTGATTTTAATGATTCTACCTATCATTAAAAATAAATTTCAATTTCTTGAAATAGTTATATCCTAAAACTGTTTCAAATATTATTTCTGCTCATATCTCTCCAGATGTTCAGTCAAGTAGTTTCGTTCCTGGTTATTTCTTTACAAATGGGAGACATCATGAAACCTCAACAAGAAGAACAAGAGCAACAAAAACCAATTTAAGAACAGAAATCTTCGATTTCCAGAACAAAAAGTTTTGGTGGGGCCACCGAAAATCAAGAATTTTCTTTGATAGTAAAAAAACGCCGAAAATTCACACTGGAATAGACTCGTGGGTTGAAATTTTCAGTTTTCCTATGTAAATTTATAACCAATTGAGACCCTATTGTTGTATCAGTAAATAAAAGCTAATAGCTAGTAAGATTTTATTCAAAACAGAAAGAAATGTACCATCTGAGTTCAATAAACCTTACAGATTTACTTTATAGGTTAGACGTGCTGTCGGAGATGTTTAACTTATCATCATTTTAACTGAGAGGATTCTGCTTCAAAGTAAATAGCAATAAGATGGTTAATACATCACGCTACGAAGATCGAAGAGTATTCATAGAGTATTTAATCCCCTTGTTGCATATATATTACGCAACATATATAGGTCAGTGAAAAGAACAGTTAGTTCGTTTCTTTATTTGTCTACAGTTTGAACAACATTCCGTGATATCAAAAAGCTATCTATGAATATACAGTAGAACTCCTCAATAGTGAATGAGTTAAGATGTAGCCTATATAGTGAATAGATGATCATAAAATAGTCATTAATTTTCTAAAACTGATAGCCATTCATGGCAGACTGAAGAAACTTTGTTTACTATTTTGGATACATCTTAACTCATTTACGGTGACAGGACAAAAAAAACCGGGGTCTTTCCCATTTGACGACCCCCACCAGATTTAATTTAAATTCATTTTTTATAAGTATTTTTGTCCATAGAATCCGAAAATCGTAACCGTTTTTTTGTAGAAACTAATAGTTTTTGAGATATGAGGGTTTGAAGTTATTTATTTCCTACGTATTACTGAAGAATTGAGAACTTTGAAAAACTCGTGTTTTCATTGAAATTACTTAAACAATATAGATTTTTTTACATGAAACAGTAATGTAGTTTGTTGTATCCGCTAGTTTGTTGTACTACACACTCCATGATTGATTAATGACCTGACAGGGGGGCTCGGGGGGCGGCACGCCCCCCTAAATACATATATGGGATATATTTCCAGTTTCCGTGATATTTTCAATTTATTACTTCAATGCTGATAGATGTGTAATGGGGGGGCACCCCCCTGCCAGGTCATTAAACAATCATGAAGTGTGCAGTACAACAAACTAGCGGATACAACAAACTACATTACTGTTTCATGTAAAAAATCTATATTGTTTAAGTAATTTCAATGAAAACACGAATTTTTTCAAAGTTCTCAATCCTTCAGTAATACATAGGAAATAAATAACTTTAAACCCTCATATCTCAAAAACTATTAGTTTCTACAAAAAACGGTTACGATTTTCGGATTCTATGGACAAAAATACATATAAAAAAATAATTTTAATTAAATTTGGTGGGGTTCGTCAAATGGGAAAGAGCCTTAATTGTTTTGCTGTCTGTTATTTGTAACAAAATATAGAATTTAATCTCAATACATCCATATAAAATGAATTGTGAATTTTTTTCATGTTTTCCTTCCTCGCGCAAGCTCTTTTTACTTTTATTTTTTTAATTTGCTGCAGAATGTTCAATTATTGTCATAACTCGAACAAATTTTCAACATAGATACAGAAAAAGTATATGATTAAAACTGTGTTTTTAGAAATTTTCTAGCTTTAAAAATTTATAAAATAAAATAATTTGATTTTTTTTTTGCTAAACCCTGTAGAGCAGTTGAACTGGAGTTCACTAAAGATGAATTCTACAGTACTTATAGAAATCTACCAAAATTGATTGCTATACTCAATGCAATATGTTATTATCGTCATTTTTCAACTTTAGCTAAATCGAAGAACACAAACCATAGTGTTGATAGTTAAATCAAAGATATTATACTACATATGCACTACTCTCGACAATTTCTATTTTCTCTGCCACTTAGTTTTGAAAGCGGGAACTAGAAATGAAATATATTAAGGACAATCGAGGTATGTTGTTTACGTGACGTCATTACAGCAACACTCAAAAATCATATTTAAGTCAATTGAAGAACGTAACATTATGAAAACTGTTTAATTATTTCCATAATAAGAAACAGTGATGAATCCATTCATGTTATTCACACTGCTTAAATTTTTTTTATTTATATGTGTTGCCTTGTTGACGTCACGGTCACAAATTACTCGATTTGTGACAACAGCTCGCAAAGCTTTACTCTTCAATACCTACCATACTAAGAATACCAATATTGATATGTTGCGACAATTGAGTGATTTGTGACGTGACATAAGCAAGGGAACAAATTTAAAGAGATAATTAGGGGTCTAGCAGGTTAAGTCATTTATTTAATATATATTTATTTATTATATTATGCAAATTAATAACTATTTTTTATACAAATATACCTTCTTCAATTGTTTTAAATATGATTTTAAGTGTTGATGTTATGACGTCACGCTCACAACATACTTCGATTGTCCTTATAATATTTCAATTCTAGTTCCCACTTTTGAAACCAGATGGCTTTTGAAACCAGAAATTGGCGAGAGTATTATATATTATTGTAGTATAATATCTTTGGTTAAATTACATGAATGCACTTTTCACCAATTTTGATAAATGCAATACAACTTTAGGAGGAAGTAGAATTTCAACGATGAACACAAGTATTGCGAGAATAATCCCTATTGCAGCAATCAAGAACATCCCAAGCAAGCTTTCCAGTTGCAATGGACTCCAATAAGGTGGCTAGAAAATATAAAAGAAGCACCATTACAATATTATACCACATTTCTTGAACTATAGAAACTGCATTAGTTCGCCATTCCATATGTTATGGAACTAACGTTTTTGTAGGAGTTTATCCAAATAACGATCAAATTTAATAGTTACCATAAAAATGTTTATATAAGTATTTCTTACAAATTTTGTTGTACCGCACACATTACTGCAGATGCTATAAGGACGAGGAAGAAAAAGTATAAGGTACCTCGATAGTAAAATCACTCATCAAATCGAATAGGTCTAGGTTTTTCACTCGTTGTTCTGAATGATGAATGTAAATATTTCTATTCGAAAGCTTGAAACAAGAAAAAAACCTTCATCGTTGAGATTAAAAAACCTCTTGATAAAATGCAAATAGCAAACTGCTACCTATCAAATAAAGTGACAAACCTCAGGTGCTATAGGTTCCTTCATTCTGTGTGTCTGAATAATTCGGTCTACTACTCCTGTTTCAAGAAGTCGCTGAATGTTGTAAGAGAAGATATATGAGTACGGGGTGTTCTTCGGAAACATGAAACACACATAGGATGGGAAGATCTGGGGATGTCAAGAGAGTATTAGAAATTTTAAAATTCTGTAGTTCATTCATAAATTTAATAAAACCCGATTTACACATAATTTTGTATTTTTTATTATAAAATTCCCCCATGTAATATTTAAAGTAATTGGTTCTGGTTTAAAATTTCTAAACACATCTCAAAATGTACAGAAGATATATTAAAATCTTGATGGGTGTTTGAAAGATATAGAATACCTCTTCCCTCATGATGTAGGTTCTGTAAGCTTCAGGATGCTGATTTCTCACATATTCTAGGTATCCCACAGTCTCGAAAATGGCGTAGCCTCCTTCCAGTACTTTAGGCATTCCAAAATTTGCTAGAGCATTTTGAGACGTTTCTATCAGTTCCATTCTTTTAGCAAGATTCCTCAAATGTGGAATTGTGGAATTGCTAAGTTTCTCTGGCACTCCATCCCCATAGTCTTCTAAAATTGGACTGTGGAATTAGGTTGCATGGTAACCTTTTAGTTGCACATAAATTTAAACAGCAAACTCGATGTTAACTGTTTACTTCTATGTTTTGCGATTGGATGTTAAGACTTAAGGCATAATTAACTTATCTAATATTTTATTTACAAAAACTACATTGAATAGTGAAAATAATTTAGCAGTCTATTCTATATGGATCTTATTTTCTGGGCATACATCGCCTCAGTAATGGTGTCACAATGGATATCTTCTATGACCTACATTCTTAATGCAGCTATTACCTTATTTTCGATGGTCCAGCAGATTTCATGTCATAATAAAACTGTCTAGCTTGTCTCATAGTAGATAGCTCTAGTCTTATTTAATGTGGTAAAGTCTTCATAAAAAGTAACAACTTTTTGGTCAATGTGTACTTACCTAACAACTCTTTTTTGCGGATTGTGAAATTATCATAGGTTTTATTTCTGACTCACATTATGGAAGATTCGCTGAGTTGAGCTACGGTTTCTATTCGGTTGGCATTCAAAGGTGCTGTCAAAAATGCAATGAAGTTAGAAGTGTAGGCAATGGACAAGATGAAAGCAGACAGTCCCCAAGACATCAAGAGTATCCTGGTCCAAGAACTGGATATATTTCCAGAATAACTTTGCTGGAAAACACTTGATAGTACCTGAAAGATTTAAATCAAATATCAAAATAGGATATGGCTAAATTCTTATCGCATAATGAATATCCGAACTTACAAGTAGAAATGAAGGACTGCTGACATTATGTTTTGGTACTAGGCGAAGAAGAAAAACTAGTATGATAACCACAATCAATGCCACTAGGATATAGTAAATCCAAATCTCAGTAGCAAAAGGAAACAACAAGTTCAGCCAAACTGGTAGATGATTTGGTATCTTCAGAACAAATCTGCTTGTTATTGAATAGAAAGGGAAAGAAATATCGAAGTCAGTGAAAATCTGTAGAGTTAACGGAAATGAATTACCGATAAAGTTTTTTTCTCTTTTAAAGAGGGCACGGGGTAGTCCTTTCCATGATCCACTTCCATAGCTTCCCCAGCTTTTATCCAGAGGTTCAATTTGTATCGAGAAACTGAAATTGAACTTTCTTGACAAAATGATTAGGATATCCATGGAAATGCCACTGCATTCTCCTGTTGTCGTCGACATGTAAAAGAATGGATGGTCGTCGCACCATGTTGCACCATCTAATGTCACTCCTTGTAGATTGTACTCAGGTATCTTGAAGAGGGACTCAAATGTCGATACGAATTCTCTCTGGTATAATCTCATATCTTTTCTCTGTTCACTTCCGAAGGAATTCATCGCGTTCGAAGAATAAGTTTTAAAGAAAAAGAAATCGCCGTTTCGGTATTCAAAGCAAGCGATATGGTTCGTTCTTTTGATAGTTTTATGGCTCAAGATTTTAGTTGTTGAGATAAAAGTTGAGTTCAGATTAAAAATGATTAGGTAATTTGTTGCAAATGATGGAGAATTGTATTCAACAGATAGAAAATTTACGATATCTTCATTAATCATCAGAATTGTTATCAGTGGTCTTTGGTACAAGTCAGTTTTAATGTCATCATCTAAAGCGTTGAAAGACGAAAATGTGAAGATCATGCACGACTTAAGCTTTATATTATATTTCGATACTACCTCGGAATACAAAGAAAAATCTGAATCAATGATGAGAATTACATCTCTGTTCAATAGCGAACCATTAGCTAAATCTTCTGAAATTTCTAAAAGCAGATCAGAAGCTCTCGAATATTGATCATACTGATTCTCCAAAAAGTGCTGAAAATTATATTTCCCCAATACTTCTGATTTTGGTTCATCGAAACCGAATGTTAATTGATAACTACCTATCAACATTATGAAGCAATGAACTATCAACCTTTTCTCCATTTTGTTCTTTCTGTGATTCACCAGTAAGAGTTCTGACGAAGTCAGTAATCCTTGTAGTTTATATACTAGGTACTACTTCAAAAACAGATCGAACATTCATGATGCCTTTTGAAGAAAACCTTATAATGAAGACTGATTTAGATTGGAGTTTATGCTAAGTAATTTGAACTGTTGTGATGCGGTTAAAACTTGTTTACGATACTTTCTTTAGTGTTTCATAATGATTCTCATTAGAGAGGATACATCATAACATTAATACGATTAAATTGTGGATGAACGAGGTTGTTATTTGTGTGGTGTATTAATGCATCGTTTAAATAATATTACGATGATAACAACAGCAGGACTATGACTATTAAATATATAGTAAAACACAATATTTTACTATCGAATTGAGTATATTGTACTATATATTGAATATATTTACTAATTGCTTATTGATTTATGTTTTATTGTTTATGTTTGTTTTTTAATAAAGATATTCTATTTTAGTCAGAATAAACTTTCTTTACTACTGTTTTAAGTCTTTTCAATTTGATTCATTCATATTAAAGGGCCGTACACACGCAAGATTTTTTAAGTCTTTCCACCAGTCTTTTTACTAAGCTCCTCCTACTTTTTAAACGAGACTTTTGAATCATATAAGAAAAACGATATAATTATGATTTATTTTTATTGTTATCCATGATACCTGCAGGTGAATACGAATTAAAAAAAATAATAATTAGGTATATCGTTTTTTTCTTATATGATTCGAAAGTCTCTGGAAAAAGTAGGAGGAGTTTAGCAAAAAGTCTGATGGAAAGGCTTAAAAAACCCTGCGTATCTGCTAGTTTGTTGTACTGTACACTACTTCATGATTGTTTAATTACGTACCTGGCAGAGGGATTGGAAGGGCAGCAAGTCCCCAAATATACATATATTTGAGGTTAAGTCAGAAATAAACAGCTAATGTAACTGAAACACTTGATCGAGTGTCACGTAGAGAATTTATTTATTTTGCTTATTTCTAATTCGATTTTCAATTAATCGACAATATTTAACTGTGAATTATCGGAATTGGTAAAGTTCAAAATATATTCCGTGAACCCGAAAATCATATGGTATGAAAATGCATCATGATGATCCCCTTCAAAACATTATTTATTTAAGTTAGGAAACTTTATTACTCAATGCTGATTTTATTAATTTTGTTTCATTATGTTACTGTTACAGTTACAGTTTTTCATTTTATTGAGGCTGACAAGAATACAGGTAAAGTTCGTACAGCAGACAGTAAATGTACCGGAAAAAGTGGTCGTTCGTTATACCAATCAATGGACGCTATACACAACTGAGGTTTTACTTCAGTTGTTGATTTAAACTTTGAAAGTTTTCTTTAACAGCATTTCAAAGAAACGCCAATGAAAGTAAACAATTTCAGAATGTTATATATGAAAAATTTAATGGAAATTGTATAAAATTTATATTTACTTTTATAAATGTACGAAATAATAATTTAGGTATAACTACGTCTACATGTAGTATAGAATATGATAGAGAGGGTAATATTTTCAACTTCACTTTCACACATAAATATTTATGTAGATGCAAACTAATATACATAACACATATAATAATTTTCAATTCAACTGATCACAATATAAAAAGAATATATAAAAATTCATTCCTTTCCATGATTCTTATTTTCGTGCTTGGTCAACAATGTATCCAAAATAGAACTGAACATATCACTTGTTACTGCGTCTTCTTCGACAGCACAGAAGTTCTGCTTCTGCTTATCTGCCAAGTCTAACAATTCGGAAAAATAGTTTCACCTATTTTTTTATTTCTAAAGGATTTTTCTAATCAAAGAAAATGGATAGAAAAAGGTTAACAAAATCAAATTACTGAGGGTCAGAAAATCTATAAATTAATTTTAATTATAAATTGTAATATCTCAGAATATAATAAATATATGAATAGATAATTGGTAGACGAATAAAACATATTTCAAACCTATATGTTCAAAGAGGTCGTTGTAGGAGATGCGTGTCTCCTAGAACGGGCAATTTTTGTCCTTTGTAGGTGGTGTCCGTTATGAGAACGTCCTATATACGAGCTTTACCTGTATATAGCTAGTTTAACAAAGATCTATAAATCATCAATGATAATAAATTTTCAATCACAAACATTGAAACCGAAGGGTGTACAATTGTAATGTTCCGCATCCTAAACTTAAATAATTTCCTTAATATCAATTTGATTTGAATTCGGTTGGGTTTAGAACTATCTCAAGACTTCAGAATTTTACTATTTAGGTTTATATTCCACTTATACTATGCATTATATTTCAGTAGAGACTAAATTTAGACAGGTCTGGAATGAGATCAGAATGTTAAGCAACATTTCAAGGTTATTGCTGAAATATTTGACTGATTTTGTTCTTCAACTCACTGATGAAACTATCAGGTGGAGTTTAGTAAACTGTACTATTAATGAATCCCCCATAAAAAGAAATCACGAGGTGTAAGATCAGATAATCTTGGGGGCCTTTTACTGTTTTTTTCCCAATCCACCTGTTTAGAAACATTTCATTCAGCCACAGTCCGACAGTTCTTAACCAATGAGCTGGGACTCCATCTTGCATAAAGAAAACAATTTAAATATGCTAAAAATCGAAAGCAGGCCAAAAGTCAGACTGGAGTAAATAGAGATAATATTCCCATTTACATTCATACCAATGAACACTGAGTTGTACATCACCCCATATCCTATATGGTCGCCCATACGCGGTTCTCTTTGGGTAATTATTTAATAAATATAATTCTAAAGTTTTGAAATTCTTTTAAAACCAAATTAATTCAAATGGAACCGATATTAAAGGAGTTTTTTAAGTTTTTAATATGAAGCAATACGATTGTACACCCATACTTTAATTGATTATCCATAAACACAAAGAGAATATTAGTAAATATGTACACTGACACGAGGAGCGAATGGATCAATTCAGACATTCACATTCTAGAATTCTTGGCGATAAGAAGTTTGAATAGAAAGTGAACCGTTAACTACATACTAATCTCACAGAATAACGATGTTCAGGTATTTTCTTGTTTTTCTCCGTTATTATGGCTTGTATCCACATAAAGGCAACTCTGACGATCAAGGAAGGACTAAATTTAAGAAGCATTCCCTACCGTTCATCCTCTACTCGATGTGTATTTATCTAACTAAATGGAGTTTCAATTTTGCAATGAGTAAATTTGGAGCTGCGTACTTCGATTTGAGGTATGGCAAATTTGTAAAAATATTCATTATTCTTTGGTCTGATAGCTACGTGTTCTTCAGCTTCATCAACGAAATCTTTTTCCTCTACCACCATAAAAAGTTTAAGAAATTATGTTCTCAAATACTTCGCTTGGAAAGATATCATGGAAGTAAATTAACCAGAAAGCAGATTTCCTACCTCACCATCCAATTACTTAATGTATCTTCCAATTGTTTATTCGTTTCGATGAGCGATAATTTTTATGGAGGGATGTCCTATTTTGTCGAATATTTACCGATTTCCAATATCTTAATACGACAAACGATTGGATTTTACTGCACGAACATTTGTGCTATGACAATCAAAACGCTCATTCCGTTTCAAAAGTTGAATCGACAGCTACCGAAAGCTAGAAAAAGAATACTTTGTCACGCAGTGAAAAAACTGAAGGAAATCAACCGAACTACCTCCCTTCTTATGGAAATACAGGGACCAAACATTCTGTTAGACCTGCTCTACGCAATGATTGGATTCATATCTGCCCTCTACTTCTCTTTCCTCTTCAGTGGAACATGGAGCAGTCAGAAATACTTCAATTCAATAACATTCACCTTTCAAATGGTACTATATTCCGTCGCATATTCAGAATATACGACAATGATGTCAACCGAGGTACTAACGTCAAAGATATTATACTACAGTAAGATACACCACTCTCGCAAATTTGTGTTTCAAAAGTGCGTTGTGGTGCCATCTGGATTCGAAAGCGGGAACTAAGAGAAACAATAACATTTGATCTTGATCAAAACATTGAAACTTTCAGTATTCAGGCAGTAGTTATAAATATATATTAAGGCTATATGGTAATGGTGTAGTTATTGAATTAATTCCATATTTCATGTGTGTAAACTTTGATGTGCAATGTTTTGATCAGCACCAAAGTCACCAAATTTTGTTGTTGCTTTAGTTCCCGCTTTCAAATCCAGATGGCGCTTTTTAAAACAGAAAATTCTGAGATTTGTCTATCTTACTGTTTTTTAATATCTTAACTTACATTGTGCAAAAAGAACTATTGTAGAGAATTAACCAGTCCAACTATATATTAATTGAAAGGCTTTTTCTATTGTTTTTTTCTCAGAAAGAAAATGGTTTTTAGTCTCTGGAAAATTGTATACTGGAAGATCCTACAATCAGAGAGTTGGTGGAGGTTAGATTTACTTGATTTGGTGTGAATTTCATTAATTCCTGAACTTTTCTAGTTCTTTATGAATAATTCTCTCTGACAAAACAAATTTATTCTAATTTGCATTATGGATTGTCTTTGGAAATATTCATTATGCATTTTTTAACGCTACTTTCAGTTTCGGAGGATAGGGCTAGGATTATTTCTAATTTTCTTCAATTATTAAATCTATAATAATCACTAAAGCTCGATTTATTGTAATATCAACAGACCCAATTTATCAGAAAGACCTTGGAGCAACATCTTCAGCTCAAATTTTTTTCATATGCAGTTCTCGACAGGGGAATCCTCATGTCAGTAAGTAAGGTTGATGTCAATGAAAATGTTAGTTTTAACACTTGATGACGCGATCTGATGTAATGAGATCAAAACTGGATTTAACAATGTTAAATTTTCTCCGACTTTGTTCTGTGTAACAATAATTAATTACATTAACAAATCGACTACCTACTAATTTTCTAAATTTCAACTGAAAAAGAAAGTTGAATATGCTTTACTGCTTGAATAGATCGATCTAAGAGAAATTTAAGTTAAACGTGTAATTTTGCTCTTAAAAATCGTTAATTTTGGTAGTTTAGATCCATTTTTTCTGAAAAATATCTGCAGCATTATAAAAAAGTATAGTATATTAAATTATAATATACATTTAGTTTGAATTTGCAATACTATATTTCTAGGATATAGTATTAACTACTTGTAGATAGTTCATGTAATATACATAAATCTAGGTACGGTAGTATATATGCATACTACTGACATCTAAGTTAAATGAATGTATATTTTGAAGTTGTTCTAACCATGATGTTGTATTAGGTATTGTAAATAATGATTTTCAATATAATACTACCTAACTTTTCACCCTACTACATATGTTCCAGATGCTTTCGCAAACCATTTCTTACCTAGTTCTCTCGATCCAACTCATCAGCTTGACTCCTGCAGACAAAATCACAAACTACCTTGAAGATTCTCCAATTTGAAATACAACTTCAATTCGTTTTACCCAAGGAATATTAACTTCTAGGTAGAGTATAGTGCAGGTTCGTATCAAGATGAATTACAGTTTAGTTGCGAAAGACGCTTTGGTGACCCGGAAACGGAATAATTATTTTTAAATAGAAACAAGGTGTGTTGTTCATTCTTTTTAGAATCGAAAGCTTTAACTTCGTTTTATTTGACTTAACTGACTGAATTCAGCTTTACCTTGATTATCCTCAAGATATAGTAACTTAGAAGGTAGGCTAAATACCTTGATACGAGGTTTAAACTCTTCTGCTCATAAACAAATACTCACATGCGAACGCAATTCTGGGACCCTGCAATATCACATTACATTCTCTATATACTAGCGGGTTAAATTGTTATTTGTATATAAGGATTTTGCAATGGTTGTTGGTGCAGTGTACGTATGCCATGAAAGAAGTGTTTAACCAGCTGTAGAGTATTTAATCTAATATTGCAGGGCATCCAGAAGTGCATTCGTATGTGCGTATTTGTTTATGCGCAGAAGTGTCTAAAACTCGTATTTTTTTATTTGGAAATTTGGAAAATTATTCTAGAAATAATTTTTTTCACTAATACATATATAAGCCAATAAAAATAGAGGAGGAAGAATTTAGAGAAGAAATTAGGTAACCTAGCTTGTTTGTACCAAACTAGCTGGTTAAGAAACTACTTTTCACAGGAGGTTTCGTTAATTAAGAAGTTTTTGATCTGCAGTCTACGTCCAACTGAAAAGTGTGGTTTAAATAAAAGAAACTTATCAATTCTGTTAACCTCAAACTTTGAAATAAAATATAAAAAAATTATCTTGTTAATACTGTTCATTGTTCGATGGTATTCATTTATAATCTAAAAAATGTATAGTATAACGATTCAATTTCTTTCACTTTTCACTAAAGCGTATTTAGGTTTTCTTACATTTTTTTAAGTTTCAGCACTTTTTCAATGACAAATAAAAATGCATAGATATAAATCTGGAGAGTATGTACTTAATCGATCATTCTATATTATGTTTTTTTAGCAATATCCATCTAAAGTATGCAAGAATATTTATTTGAGTTTCTAATTTTCTGACCTAATTTTTGAATGATACCTACTTCTGGCTTCTTACGATACCTATTTTTCAATAACTAAAGATGGCTGAAGGCATTTAATTGTATTAAATAGTAGAACTCTAAAATCAAGAATTTGAGAATGATAAATTTCCAAATCTATGCTAATAACGACAATGCAACCTCATACTTAAGTTAATTATAATTTATGATCTTGCCGACATTAGCGCCTACCTATATATCAAGTAGGCGCTATTAATGTTAAAACTCATCAATTCATAATTTATCTATGACAATAAGCTCAACAACCATTTGGCTGATATTTTTTAACGAGGGTTGAATTAAGTGAGAAAGCGACATGTTAACTATGATTATTGTTGTATTATTTTAACTCTTTCTTGCTGGGAAGATTACCAATCTCTATAATAGTATCACAGTAGCTTAGCATCAATGACCGACATAGGATCTGTACGTCTGTCGGGTCTCACCTGGTAGGTGTGGTCATGGACGGGTTTCATGGTGATTAAATGCTGACTAAATCAGTTCAAAATGTTACCACTTGAAACTCATTGCAAATTTTCCGGGATATCCCCATGTATCATTGAAAATAATTACCAGACATTTGCAGTGGTGGGTGTCCCTGCCAAACTCACCCAAATTGACCTCGGCCAAAATCATTATTTGGGGTTATTCTGAGAACAAGTTTGAAGTGTTAACCTTTTGAACAGGTCTAGCCTGATTTTGGAAGTGGTCAATTTGGGTACGTCTATCAGAGGCGATTTTCATCACTGAAATCGTCTGGGTTTATGCTGAAGTTTTTCAACAAATTTCAAGAGGTAAACTTACCAGCTGATTCAGCCCATATTTAACTACCACAAAAGAACATTACCCGGCAAAAGTACAGAACCTAGGTCGGTCATTGGTGCTAGATACTGTGATAGGGTCACACAGGTAAATTGCGGCCCTTTAATTTTCAATTGCAGCCCTCTCATGAGAGTTTCTAAAACATCCTGAACTTAAATTACATTAAAATGTTGCATAGGTATCAAAAGAAGCGCAGTACATGCTATAATTTACTAATTTAAGTTTTTAACGAGTGTTTTGAAGCTATGATGTTTCTGTTGTTAGATGCTGCAGTAAGTTAGGGTGCCGCAATTTACCTGTTTGACCCTACTATTAGAAACTGGTAATCTTCCCAGCTAGACTAACCCTTTTGGCTTCAAATTTTTAAATATTTTCAAATTAGTCGTCGTGTATCCAGAACAATTTTAAAATATCTACCAGCATCACAATTAGTAAAGACTATTTTTGAAAATGTGGAATTAGTAAATTGTTAAAAATCATTACGGATACACTTTTCTATACCTACCTTATATTCATTTAATTTAGTTAGAGATCAATTTGTCAATTTAATCAGGAAATATATAGTTGTGCAGGCATCACTATCCCCAATCGAACAAAGATAAACGAATAATTTGATAAATTAAGCAAATGTTTACTTTAGAAGCTCAAATATTGGATCGATATCGTTGCCTTGTTGGTTGAAATTAAATGATTAGAAGCACAAGAGTTTGTATATTAATTTATTACTTTATATTATTCTGACATCGAAATTCGTATGATCAGGTGCTTCTTTTTATTGCATTGAAACTGCTTATAAATTAATTCAGTGAAATCGAATAACCGGATGAGAGTACATCGAAGTTCTGATTTTCCAAAATGTTGCGCGGATTTCTATCTTTCCTTCGTTTCTGGGGATTTTACTCAAAAACCAATGAAACTTTAAAGCATCCAAAGAAGTTAACGTTTTCAGTGTTTTCCTGTCTGTATATGATCGGTATCATCATTATCAAATGGAGTGTAATAATCTCTGTTGCAAGAAAATCAGATAATAATATGATACCCTCGAAATTTGAAGCCATTTTTAAAATTCTCTGGTCAGATTGCTATTTTTTGTTGGCATTTTTAGGCGAAATAACATTCATTATAAGACACAAAAAGTTCAAACTGTTGTGTAGAAAGATCTTAAGAAATCAAAATACTTTTAAGGATTTAGGTAAAGATTCTTGGAAATTAACAAGGTTACAAACTGCCTACCTTGCTTATCAAATAATGGCAACTCTTTTGAAATCGTGCAGCAAATTCTTGCAACCTAGAGATTTTGAATCGGTGGTGTTGTTGATTCGATACATACCCTTGTACAACATCATGATTCATCAAACTGTTGGATTTTGCTGTACGAACACATACGGTGTAATCGTCAAAAACTTCATACCGTACAAAGAACTGTACAGACAGGATATGAACACTAAGAAAGACACATTGTCTCTTGCTGCAAAACAACTAAAGAAGATTAACAAGATGGTATCACTCCTCATGGAAATTCAGGGCCCGTTCATAATTTTCGACCTAATTTACGCAATGATCGGACTCATTTCAAGCATGTACTTCATTTTCCTCTTTGGTGGCACTCGTACCATTCATTATTACTTGGTTATGCTGAGTTCATCTTCACAACTGTTACTTTATTCGATAGCATATTCAGAGTACCCAACGAGAATGTCCTATGACGTGAGTTTATCTTTATTGAGAAGTGCTGTGTACCCATAATTATAAATATTGATTTATTTCTATCTACTGTTGCAGAAAGAACATGCTTCTCAATGTCTGGAAAATTATATTCTAGCAGATCCTTCGGTGAAAGACATGGTAGAAGTAAGATTTCGATTTATAAGAATGCATATGAGTAATTCAATATTTTGATCGTTTATATATATATACCTGAAAAGATATAAAGGAGTTAGTTCAGTAGGATGTTTAACATTGTTAGTTAGGAATTAGGTTGATATAGTTGATCATAAGGTGGTACATTGTGACACCAATGGTACACAGAAGGTGATACAGTGTCCATACCTACTTATACTCTTGACTCTGACGTCAAAATGACACCAATGGTACACAGAAGGTGATATAGTGTCCATACCTACTTCTACTCTTGACTCTGATTTTTAAATGGTATACTCATTAAATTGCGAAATTTTAGATCACAAAACTGGTTTGAATTCATGTTATTTATAGGAATTTACCTTGTTTTAATATATGAGAAAAGAATTTTCCAATAGCCTGTACAAATATGGGCTAAATGTCTTCTATAACCACAGACTCAATTCATTCGAAGGATGTTGAAGCAACCTGTACAACTAAAACTTTCTGCCTATGCTGTTCTGGACAGAGGAACCTTTACGTCTGTAAGAATATTCAGATTCTTTTACCGCGACCGGAAAATTCGTCCACGGAATATTCGTGTCTTTCTTTCTATTCCAAATTTAAGAAATTGTAACAATTTTCCGTGAACAAATTCTCCGTGGACGGATATTCATTTTATTGAACATCTATATCTATTATAGAGTTGATATATATAATATATAGTTCCCTTTAGTTGCATGAAGCATACTTTCACTGTACCTGTTCATCGATTATACTTATATACTTATAATTATATTATTTTTTGTATAATTAACATCACAGCTGATGGGAATACATTTAAAACGTGGAATATAATTAATATTTTACTACCAATTAACAATAACCTATTAGTGTAGGGTGGGACGTGAAGGATGGAAAGATTTTAACTCTCCAGTTCCATGCATCCTCCAATTTTTCTAAATTTGGTGAACTTATAGAGAAATACTACTCTCTTAAATGGTATAATCGAAAATTATTTTTTTGTCATTTACATTTACACCCACCCTAAACCTCAGGTAGCAATGATTCTTGGGCCAATGTTGTCCCAATATTGGCCCAAGAATCACTGCCACCTGTGACTACTCCGTTAATTGAATACTCTTGGCTAGAAATTATATTTTTTTATTTCATCTTGGAAAAAGAAAATAGACGAAGTATACATTATAACTTCTAAAGCATTGTTTCTGTTTCAGATGATGACTCAGACCGTTTCCTACATCGTGCTCTCTATCCAACTGGCCAGCATTTCTTTGGAAAATACGAATAAAATTGAGGAAGAAATGTATAATTCAGAGAACCGATTCCAGGTGACAATGTTGTAACAGTATTATGACAATGTTGTAACAGTATTGTGACAATGTTGTAACAGTATTGTGACAATGTTGTAACAGTATTATGACAATGTTGTAACAGTATTGGGACAATGTTGTAACAGTATTGTGACAATGTTGTAACAGTATTGTGACAATGTTGTAACAGTAATGTGACAATGTTGTAACAGTATTGTGACAATGTTGTAACAGTATTGTGACAATGTTTTAACAGTATTGTGACAATGTTTTAACAGTATTGTGACAATGTTGTAACAGTATTGTGACAATGTTGTAACAGTATTGTGACAATGTTGTAACAGTATTGGGACAATGTTGTAACAGTATTGTGACAATGTTGTAACAGTATTGTGACAATGTTGTAACAGTATTGTGACAATGTTGTAACAGTATTGTGACAATGTTGTAACAGTATTGGGACAATGTTGTAACAGTATTGGGACAATGTTGAAACAGTATTGTGACAATGTTGTAACAGTATTGGGACAATGTTGTAACAGTATTGTGACAATGTTGTAACAGTATTGGGACAATGTTGTAACAGTATTGTGACTATGTTGTAACAGTATTGTGACAATGTTGTTACAGTATTGACAATGTTGTAACAGTATTGACAATGTTGTAACAGTATTGTGACAATGTTGTTACAGTATTGTGACAATGTTGTAACAGTATTGTGACAATGTTGTAACAATATTATAGCTATAATTATGATAAATATAGTATAGTAAATATGAACAATCTTTGATCATATTTTACTCATTGTTTAATAATGAGTAGTAATATATGAGAAATACTATGTATTGATTGAATTTATTTTTTATGTTGGTGGTTGTTTTAACTCTTCACTGTGCACTTTATTTACAACTATTGGTGGTTGTTTTAACTCTTCACTGTGCAATTTATTTACAACTATTGGTGGTTGTTTTAACTCTTCACTGTGCACTTTATTTACAACTATTGGTGGTTGTTTTAACTCTTCACTGTGCACTTTATTTACAACTATTGGTGGTTGTTTTAACTCTTCACTGTGCACTTTATTTACAAGTATTGGTGGTTGTTTTAACTCTTCACTGTGCACTTTATTTACAAATATTGGTGGTTGTTTTAACTCTTCACTGTGCACTTTATTTACAACTATTGGTGGTTGTTTTAACTCTTCACTGTGCACTTTATTTACAACTATTGGTGGTTGTTTTAACTCTTCACTATGCACTTTATTTACAACTATTGGTGGTTGTTTTAACTCTTCACTGTGCACTTTATTTACAACTATTGGTGGTTGTTTTAACTCTTCACTGTGCACTTTATTTACAACTATTGGTGGTTGTTTTAACTCTTCACTATGCACTTTATTTACAACTATTGGTGGTTGTTTTAACTCTTCACTGTGCACTTTATTTACAACTACTGGTGGTTGTTTTAACCCTACACTGTGCACTTTATTTACAACTATTGGTGGTTGTTTTAACTCTTCACTGTGCACTTTATTTACAACTATTGGTGGATGTTTTAACCCTACACTGTGCACTTTATTTACAACTATTGGTGGTTGTTTTAACTCTTCACTATGCACTTTATTTACAACTATTGGTGGTTGTTTTAACTCTTCACTGTGCACTTTATTTACAACTATTGGTGGTTGTTTTTACTCTTCACTGTGCACTTTATTTACAACTATTGGTGGTTGTTTTAACCCTACACTGTGCACTTTATTTACAACTATTGGTGGTTGTTTTAACCCTACACTGTGCACTTTATTTACAACTATTGGTGGTTGTTTTAACTCTTCACTGTGCACTTTATTTACAACTATTGGTGGTTGTTTCAACTCTTCACTGTGCACTTTATTTACAACTATTGGTGGTTGTTTTAACTCTTCACTGTGCACTTTATTTACAACTATTGGTGGTTGTTTCAACTCTTCACTGTGCACTTTATTTACAACTATTGGTGGTTGTTTTAACTCTTCACTGTGCACTTTATTTACAACTATTGGTGGTTGTTTTAACTCTTCACTGTGCACTTTATTTACAACTATTGGTGGTTGTTTCAACTCTTCACTGTGCACTTTATTTACAACTATTGGTGGTTGTTTCAACTCTTCACTGTGCACTTTATTTACAACTATTGGTGGTTGTTTCAACTCTTCACTGTGCACTTTATTTACAACTATTGGTGGTTGTTTTAACTCTTCACTGTGCACTTTATTTACAACTATTGGTGGTTGTTTTAACTCTTCACTGTGCACTTTATTTACAACTATTGGTGGTTGTTTTAACTCTTCACTGTGCACTTTATTTTCAACTATTGGTGGTTGTTTTAACTCTTCACTGTGCACTTTATTTACAACTATTGGTGGTTGTTTTAACTCTTCACTGTGCACTTTATTTACAACTATTGGTGGTTGTTTTAACTCTTCACTGTGCACTTTATTTACAACTATTGGTGGTTGTTTTAACTCTTCACTGTGCACTTTATTTACAACTATTGGTGGTTGTTTCAACTCTTCACTGTGCACTTTATTTACAACTATTGGTGGTTGTTTTAACTCTTCACTGTGCACTTTATTTACAACTATTGGTGGTTGCTTTGTATTATTTTAATTCTAACCATTGAAGATGATATTTGACTAAATTTTTTCTTTCGTCAATATTTCGATATCGAAAATAAGTTTTGTGCGAACGTATGAAAAAGTACTTTCTCATTTTTATCTATATCACCTATTAAATATATAGCTTGCAGAACTATGGTTATTCAGTTGCAAAAATTATATAATTGACAAATTGCCGATCCCGGTAAATATTTTGATGATATTTACCGTAAAATTTCAGATCACCATCGAGTTTTTTTTTTTGGCTAGGAATGTCCGACGAAAGACGATTTAAGATATATTATTAATTGGCTTTTCGTTAAATCATTCATAATCGTAGTTGGACGATATTTCTATCAACGATCCAAAACCGATTTTAATTTAAACTATTTAAATTGAAAGGTTGCATAAATATTATATAATTAAGTTTTATTATTCTGCTTTAGATGTTTATTATGTAATGCAATCAAACAGAACGATTGCAAATATGGATTTATTACATAATTATTGACTGTGCCTTTTAAAAAGTATATTACATAATGGAAACTAGTTTGAACTTCTATGACGTAACCTAGCTATGGAGGGTCAAAAAAAAAAAAAAAAAAATACAGTACACGTGTTTTCCATTCTTTTTGATTTACTTACTATTTTTACACAGTGGTTATATTATTTGTATGTATAGCATGGTTTTAATTCAAATGGTTCTGTATGTATAATTATACAGAGTAAAACATGTTGTTTCTTTGTAGAAAAATGTTATTTTAAATGAATAAATATGTATATGTACCCTATAATTTCTTGTTTGTAAATTTTGACTCGTAATATTTTTCTTCTAGTTCAAAATTTTCTAACTAATTTTCAACAATTAGCTATATTAACTTAATGAATAAAGTTAAAAAGACGTCATTTCTAGGATATCTGGTTCGATTTCAGGATATTGTAGAAAAGCTAGCAAATAAAGGATTATTTATAAAAATTGAAGTTACCTCTTCATATCAGAATTAATTTATTTATTCTGTACTATAATGTATTTAAAGCATTGTCCTTATCTCTGTTTAATTGAAGAATTGTCTAATTTTCTCATAATAAAGGATGAGTCTCATTACATTGTTTAAATTCCTACCTAAGTTCTGATGACATAACCAAATAACAGCTCTGTGATTGGTTTAGAGAGCTGTCATGTGAGTAATGCTGGACTCTGATTGGTCCAATCTAGAAATGTTCTTCATATTCAACTTTTTTATATTTTTGTTATTCTTAATATCTAATTTGTTCAATGTTTTCAAACGGGTTTTCGTTAACTTGACCGACAGCTGCTTTTACTACTAATTTCTTTATGTTAACACAAGGATTATAGGTATTGACCAATTTAAAGAACAAATAGCAGGTATTAACATTCAGAATAAATACAAAATCTACCGTATAGAAACATAATAATTATTTTGACATACGTCTTTTAATATTATTAATAATAATAATTATTGATAATTGTGCAATAATAATTATTAATAATCGTGCAACAGTAATTATTAATAATCGTGCCATGATAGTCATTGATTATCGTGCCATAATAATTATTTTGATGATTATAAATGTAGACATATGTCTTTTAATATAATTAATAATAATAATTAATAATAATCGTGCAACAGTAATGATCAATAATCGTGCCATGATAATCATTAATAATAAATGATTTCAGTATTCATAATAATGAATGATATATTTTTTTTGTTCATTTCTATGAATGAACAAAAGTATAGGAAATAATTAAACTTTTATTATCATTTTAAGGAAAATTTTACTCAAAACTCCAGAATGTTAAACGGATAACTGTTAGAGTTTAAGGAATGTTTTTAATTTAATTCAATATACGTTCTCTGAGTTGTACATGCATTTAATTCGTCTCACTTTCCTAAAAAAAAACTTGAATAGATGCTTGCTATCTTCTTGATTCGAGTTGTGAAAGTTTTCATTTATTACGTCATATTAGGTACCTAGATTTGTATATTTTAGTTCAACGAGTTTACATATAGGTAAAATGTCACAGACACTCACAGTACTTGAAAAGTGGGTGCTAACACAGGTCATGAACCAATCTGACCTTTAGAAATATATAATTGTTATATCGTGACCTACGTTATGTGATAAAAATGAAAAACAATGTGTAAAAAGTAAAAAAAATGAAAACCAATGTGTGAAAAAGTAAATAAAATGAAAACCAATTTGTGAAAAAGTAAATAAAATGAAAACCAATGTCTGAAAAAGTAAATAAAATGAAAACCAATGTGTGAAAAAGTAAATAAAATGAAAACCAATTTGTGAAAAAGTAAATAAAATGAAAACCAATGTCTGAAAAAGTAAATAAAATGAAAACCAATGTGTGAAAAAGTAAATAAAATGAAAACCAATGTGTGAAGAAGTTTAAAAAAAATGAAAACCAATGTGTGAAAAAGTAAATAAAATGAAAACCAAGGTCTGAAAAAGTAAATAAAATGAAAACCAATGTGTGAAAAAGTAAATAAAATGATAACCAATGTGTGAAGAAGTTTAAAAAAAATGAAAACCAATGTGTGAAAAAGTAAATAAAATGAAAACCAATGTGGAAAAAGTAAATAAGATGATAACCAATGTGTGAAAAAGTAAAAAAAAAATGAAAACCAATGTCTGAAAAAGTAAATAAAATGAAAACCAATGTGTGAAAAAGTAAATAAAATGAAAACCAATTTGTGAAAAAGTAAATAAAATGAAAACCAATGTCTGAAAAAGTAAATAAAATGAAAACCAATGTGTGAAAAAGTAAATAAAATGAAAACCAATGTGTGAAGAAGTTTAAAAAAAATGAAAACCAATGTGTGAAAAAGTAAATAAGATGATAACCAATGTGTGAAAAAGTAAAAAAAAATGAAAACCAATGTGTGAAAAAATAAATAAAATGAAAACCAATGTGTGAAAAAGTAAAAAAATGAAAACCAATGTGTGAAAAAATAAATAAAATGAAAACCAATGTGTGAAAAAGTAAAAAAAAATGAAAACCAATGTCTGAAAAAGTAAATAAAATGAAAACCAATGTGTGAAAAAGTAAATAAAATGAAAACCAATGTGTGAAGAAGTTTAAAAAAAATGAAAACCAATGTGTGAAAAAGTAAATAAAATGAAAACCAATGTGTGAAAAAGTAAAAAAAATGAAAACCAATGTGTGAAAAAATAAATAAAATGAAAACCAATATGTGAAAAGAAATAAAAAATGAAAACCAATATGTGAAAAGAAATAAAAACTGAAAACCAATGTGTGAAAAAAGTGAAAGAAAAATAATTAAACCCAATGTGTGAAAAAGTTTCAATAAAAACTGAAAACCAATGTGCGAAAAAGGTTTAAAAGAATGAAAAACTATATGTGAAAATTAGGTATGTAACGAAGAATAAGAAGAATATTACAAGAAAGGCCCAGTTGCGAAATACGACTCCCTCCAATGGATAATAAGGGTTTTTGTGTCTTTTTAATGATGGCTGTCATGAAATACGACACCTTCCAAATATATAAATTATATGTGATATTTTGGTGATTGGGAAGAGATGGCTGTCACGAAACACGACTCCTCATGTTTTACGAAACGTAAGACAAACTGTTTATACCATTCAATTTAAGTACAATTCAATAAGTACAATTTATTAAACCTTATAATACAATGAAATATCCTTTATTAAACTTTATAATACAATTAAGTATCTTTCATCTAAATGTTTGAAGCAATCGCATAAATAACTTAAAATAAGTTGGCATAGTTTGCCGTAACTATGATACAAAAATATGCTAGTATATTATTATAATTATTATTGAATTCTAATGATTTCATCACTAAGGGCCCCCGCACACGAGCGTTCTGTGCCGTCCGGCAGAGAGACGGACAATTCTGAACGCAGGGAAATGCGTTCCCTTGACGGCTGGTGACTGCCGCATTACCAGTCATTTCTATTAAATCTACGGGAGGGTGCGCACACGGACGGTTTGTTGCCGCATCTTTCAATGGTAATTGTAAGTAAATAGTAGAGATAGACATTTTTTTGAACATATATGAAATAAATTTTTCCCTACATTTTAACAGTCTGTGAGTTATTACAAAGAAATAATAAAACGAGAAAACAGAGTTAATTCAGGTATTTCTTTATCGATCAAGCCCTTATGAAGTTAATATAAACTTTTCGAATGAATATGTACCGATACGTATTGGTAACCGATATACGTACCAATAACAATTACTTTACCATTTTGATCCGTTTAGGTATATTGTGACTAGTTAGATAGCCAACAGTATGACTAAATAGGTATAATGTGACTGGCTAGATAGCCTACAGTGTAACTAGTTAGGTATAGTGTGACTGGTACATGCTACATGTCACTCTCTATGCATCTGGGTTAATTTTCCATTACGGCACACGCTCGTGTGCCCTTGCCATGCGGCTGCGTTCATTTGACGTTGCGGCGATGGAACGCTCGTGTGCAGGGGCCCTAATACTCGAATGCAAATTAAAAGGAGTCGGATTGTTTTAACATCGTCTCTATATAGCTGTCATGAAAAACGACTTCACTGAATTTCTCCCCGTAAGAATACTTAAGAGATACGATTTAATTACCATGCGAGTAATCGGATTGAATTTTTGTATTCCAAGAGAGTCGTGTTTCGTGACAGCCATCTCTTTCCAAACACCAAAATATCATATTTTAAGATCGAGGAGTCGGTTCGAATTTTTGCATTTCAAAGGAGTTGTATTTCGTAACTGGGCCAAAAGAAAGATATAAAATTAAGTTCGGTAACGTTTTAAAACATATTTCAATTTTAATTCATATTTAAATTTTAATTCATATTTCAATTTTAATTCATGCATATTTCAACTTCAATTCTTTCAATTTTAATTCATTTTTCAATTTTAATTCATATTTCAATTTCAATTCATTTTTCAATTTTAATTCATATTTCAATTTTAATTCATTTTTCAATTTTAATTCATTTTTCAATATCATTTCATACTTCAATTTTAATTCATTTTTCAATTTTAATTCATATTTCAATTTTAATTCATATTTCAATTTTAATTCATATTTCAATTTTAATTCATTTTTCAATTTTAATTCATATTTCAATTTTAATTCATATTTCAATTTTAATTCATATTTCAATTTTAATTCATTTTTCAATTTTAATTCATTTTTCAATATCATTTCATACTTCAATTTTAATTCATTTTTCAATTTTAATTCATATTTCAATTTTAATTCATATTTCAATTTTAATTCATATTTCAATTTTAATTCATTTTTCAATTTTAATTCATATTTCAATTTTAATTCATATTTCAATTTTAATTCATATTTCAATTTTAATTCATATTTCAATTTTAATTCAATTTCAATTTCATTTCATATTTCAATCATCACAACTTGAGTCTGATGAGTTCCGAAAGAAATGAATTATTGTAATAGTAACTAACTATAAAAAAAATCCATGATACCTTCAGGTATCATGGATACCTAAGTATTATTTCTTATATGATCGAACATGTGAAACAGTTCGATAAATCGGAACTTACCCCTATAGACTAATCTAGAACGAATTTCTGTGATAGTTTCCTTACGTTTATGACCCTATAAGTATATATACCCTTTACTGAACGGAATATATATCCTTTACTTCCTTGTACATATGAAAATAGAGTCCGTTCACATTATCCGGTATACGTGTAACACCGTTACACTTTCGTTAACTACGTGTAACACGCTACAACAAAGAAAGCCGTAACGGTAATATACGTAGATATGTATTTAAATACCTATATTATTTCATGGAAACTGTCCACAATGTTATTCGTACGGGATGGATACTGTTAGCACTCAACAATGTTATTCGTACGGGATGGATACTGGTGAAACCTATATTCACAGATCGTCTACACATTGTCCTACATTTTTTTAAATATGAGAACCTACGTACTAATTAGAACAACTGATAAAATAACCATGGTTATAAAATTTACTCATTTTATTAAATATCAGAGAGTAGCTTTCCTGCATTCACGTGCACCATTTTACCTCAAATATATCATATATTATATCGTTCTCCATACATTATCACTATGAAAAGTATAATTTCCGGTGTCTGATAAGTACAAGCAATTGTCCATATAGCTTTCCTGCAGTCGTGACCTGAACGTAAATTATTTATAACAAGAAATGATAGCAAAAAAACGCACTCATGGAGCCTAATTTTCATGTCCAACTAACATAAATATTATTTATTAAATCACTAATCATTTCTACTCTTTTAAATGTAGTGAGAAATTAATAAACAAATCGGTATGCAGTGGTCCCCCGCCATACGATATTAATCCGTTCCGGGCGGCGTAATACGGGGTCCACTGTACCTAAAAAGATATTTCATGAACAAACACATGTATGCAACAGTAGATTAGATGTCAATTTCTTATCACCTAATTAACGTACGTACGAATGCACTAACAGAAAAAAAAAACTATATCGCCTGATATGATTGAATATTTAACCGCCAGGAGGCTATAATATTTATATTTAAGTTATATTTAAATATGTATAGTTATACATGAATTATCATTTTCAGTTGTAGGGAATTTCCCTCAGTTGTGGTACCTACCTACGTATTTAATTACTATGCATCTAGCTATTATTATATCAATGTGTACATTATTAATATGCTTGGCAACAGATTTCATGTGTACCTACCTACTAGGTTGCAAATATGAACGTATTGTCAACGTGCATACTGCATATGTAATCCTGAGTTTTAATATATACCTAAAAATACACTTACTGTACCTACTTACTGTTTAAAGACTTAAAGACGTTGATTTATAATTGGTAAATAATTCTACTGTATACAAAAGTCAGTGTACTTAATTATCTATCATGTCAGAATTAATATAATAAACCTAGTTAGTAAAACAATGGTATTTGTAATCAAATTCGTTTGTACGTCTTTTACTCCATTTTGCATACAATAAGGGTATGATATGTTGAATTATAATTGAAGAAATAAGTTCAAGTTCAACTGTTTACAATATTCTATTATATTTTATAACGCTAGGGTTGTTATATTATGCATTTAAAACTTTAGATCATAGATCCTGAAAATGTTATAGACAGAGGGAATTAAAGAGTATTGAATGATTCTAAACCAGTGTTGTATAGTATTCGATACCATGTGATATTCTTATGATCTATGATTTTAAAAGCATATTGTCACAACCCTATACATCACATAATCACTGACATAACATTGAAAAGTTAGTGCACATGTTACAGTGGCAGTGAGAGGTTGTGGTGTTACTAGTGCTCTTCATAGTGCCACTAATACCTATATACTTTGTGAAGCAAGTGGCACTCTTGTAGCAATTTATCACTACCGGAGTACCTATTTATTTCCTCATTTACAGCAATACATTATTTTATTACTCTTATATTTACATTTTTTTTATTGCACTACCGTAAGAAATGAACCAACCGTACCTAGGTATCTAATCTAAACACTGCAACGGGAAGAAAAAACTACCTAAATAAAGGCTATTAATATTGCATTGCATTGTTTCTATCCTTGACTTTGGTTGTCTAGGAATTAGTGTCGCCTACCCTACATTTGATAAGCTGTAGGTAGTTTGTTAAAAAGTTGGTAGGTAATAAGATACCTAGGTCTACGAAATGAATGACCTTGTATGCAGACAACTTGCATAGAACAGATTTACTGCCTATAGCTATTGACTCCTTGTATTATTATAAAACTCTTATATAATTTATTTGGTATATTGTTATCAATAATTTCAGTAGGAACGTAGCGTAAGTTACGAATTATCGGACGGTTCCACATCTTCGATCTTAAAAGAGAAAAGACTCTATAGGCACAGACAAGTACCTGCCTATAAATATTAAATTTATATCGAGGTACCTAGGTATATATATTTCATTATTATATATAGTTATATAGTCTAACTCTAACAGACCGATAAATCGTAACGTACCCTAACTACTAATTTTTCCATTTTATCCTTATTTTTCAGATATGTGTTATATTTGAAATTTATCCTTGGAGGAAAATGCCTGTAATATTATTTATCTACCTAGGTAAACTATTCGCTTAGAGCATTAGATGTTGTAGTAGATTAAGGACCTAGTTATTTATCTCCTTGGTAAATATTATTTTATCATTCTTTTCAAGTAATATTCAAATATTGTAGGTTCCTTCCCAATAGGTAGGTAAATTAAGTATACACGTTAATTATCTTTAAAGTCAAATATTTTATTGTATTTTTTATATGAACAAGAATGTCGAACCGTCCAATAACTAGGAGTTTACAGATAGTACAAACCTAGTAGCTAGTCTAGGTTTGCAACTGTTTACTGATAATGTTATATTTAGTTCTGGTTCTGCAATGTTTTACTTAGTTCTAGTTTACCTACCTCGTAACTTCCTAATATAGAGACAGTGAACCCGTTTTGTGTCGTAAAAGTACACCGGTTAACAGACGTAGTGGTCACATTTATAATTAGGTACAGTTACTGCATTGTCGTAGCCTACTCTTTTTCTTGACCTCTACATGTAGAACGTAGCTACTGCCGTTCGCGTAGAATGAACCGTTCTTATTATCCGATTTCTAAGGGTACGGTTACTATGCATGCGTATTCGAGCGATTTTTCGCTCTGACGATATCGTCAGAACTGATCGTCAGTGCGAGGTGGTTACACTGTACGCGATTTCTGATCGTCAGTATGTTTCTGCCCCATTAATATTGGGGTCTAAACTATGTTTATTTGATATAGTGTTCGGGAGAAATTAATACATGCGTGCCTCTGAAATAATAGACGCAACGCTAATTTGATTACTATTTTCACAATTTCACTACAAACAATTTTGAAATACCTAAATAGAGAAATGATGAGAATATTTTTTATGTAATATAATTATTGATAGATATTCCATTCTATTAAAAATAAAAATTGTACAAAGTAACAACCAATTCAAGCCCTTACATATAATTATAATATGATTAAATTAATTTTATTTAATTAAATAATATCTAGTATCAAATAATATATTTCCAAAATGCATGGGTAAACAGTATTAACAATCAAAAGAAAGAGAAATATACGCAAAAATTACCGAATCTGTCGCAAGTCGCATGAAAAAATCAAACTCATTTGAACGCTGAAGTTAGTCTGACGACTTCGTACGTATTCTGACGACCAAATCGCTGCCACTGTAACCACTCCCATTGGAAAGTATGAATTTGATTTTCATCCGATTTCATCAGATGTCGTCAGTGCGAAAAATCGCTTGAAACCCTTATACTGAAAATTTAACCAAGGATATAGTTTTCTACCAGGATTAACCTAACTTCATGTTGCGAAAACAAAAAAAAGTGCGACAACTAAGTAAGTAGTTTCTAACTTATTTTCAGTTGGTTTATTTAGAAACTTTAGTTACTATTCTTTTTATCAAATGATGTAGGTTAAAAGTTATTGGTAAACTAAAGTATGTACCAAAGCTCCTAGTTAGAAGAATCTACCGGGTAATACCTACCTAGGTAGGTATTACCTATCGGGTATTACCTAGTAGATATCACCTACCTAGGTATTAGGGTAGCCCCCAGGGGCTCTATCCTGAAGTTGTCTGTGGTGAAGGAAGAGATGGGAGGGGTCACGGGTGGCGTCTGTTGGGCGCCCGAACTGTTGTAATTTGGATTATTTATTGTCTTTAATAATATTCATTTTTCACTGAACTGCTTTTTAATTGTTATCATCAGTTTATATTATTTGTAACACGACTAACATCATTCTTTGGGTTTATATGAACTTTTCTTTAGTAAAAAGGTCTAAAGAAGATGACGTACGTAACACAAAATTAGCGTTTTTCCAGTTATGACGTTATTGAAATTAATGAGTGATATTTGAGTTATGACATTATTGAAATTAATGATCTATATTTGAGTTATGATGTTATTAATGAGCAGTACTTCAATCTAGTTATTTCCGGTATATCCATACTATTTCTGTACCCTGTAGCTATCTATACCTGACACATACCTACCGTTTATAATTTTAATGACTTAGCTACAGCTACCAAACTCATCATTTAACTATCTCTGTGTACATGCAGCTGTGCAGATAATAACCATATTTTAATGATTATCAATATCTATTTATATCTTCTATCTACAAATTATGCTACAGCTGTACTTTTTAAATGTTAAAATTATACATCAAAGAAATATAATCAATTTTTTTAGATATTTAATATGTATGCATATAGAAAAAAATGTTTATATGTTAATTACCCGAAGATAAATTTAGACCAGTTCTACAATCTAACTAGTTACCATTAACTAGATATTTATTTTTATAGTATCTACTAATGTAATTTGTGTAAGTTACTAGTTTTCGATCAGTTCCATATTTTCGGTCATACAAGAAAAATAATGTTTAATTTAACTTTATTTTAAATTGTACCAATTAAAATAAAAGTTACATAATAATTATTATATACTTTTTTCTTATATGATCGAAATTGTTGAATAACCCAATAACTCGTAACTTACCCTGGTGGTATAATTATATTTACTATTTATATTTAAATTTATTTATTTTAGATCTAAATAATTATTTTATAAACATTCATTTAATACGTTTAAATATATTTTTAAACCTCTTAGTTTAATAATAGATTTAACTACCTATATTAGCTATGACTAAAATTATATATAAAAAAAATTATAAACTCTAAAAAATTCATCAACTCTATATTTTTTGTAACAATTTTTTCATTAATTTTGAGTTTAAAAAAAAATTCATTAAATATTTTTTATTAATTTAAATTTTTATCAATTTTTATTATCATTTTTTTTTCAATTAATTTAAATTTTTAAAAAATTTAATCAACTTTCATATATTTTCAATTACCTATAAATTTTTCATAAAACTTTATAAAAAAATTATCTAAACAAAGGTACAATAAATTTTTTTATCCAAATAGATCTAATGTAGGTAATTATTTTCTACAGCTATTCATAATTTGATGGATATTAGTCACTACGTCCCTTTGTGTAACTGTTAGCTTAATAATTAGCTGCGTACGATGCTCTCTCTACATGTGAATCACGATGCAAAGTACCGATAATTTTATCCATTTACGTAGATAATTTAATGATAACAACTCTATGACCAATTATTAGAAGTAGTAATCGATGTAGTTAGTAGCTTGTCATTTTATAGTTGATCATTTTTTGTAGTTTTACAGGGTTCTATTTCACATGTAACTTCATCAGTACTTTATTTACTTTATTTTAGTACAGCTCTATACCCAGGGTATGATTGTTGTTGTGTATCATTTCACCTGTAACTTCATCAGTACTTTATTTACTTTATTTTAGTACAGCTCTATACCCAGGGTATGATTGTTGTTGTGTATCATTTCACCTGTAACTTTATCAGTACTTTATTTACTTTATTTTAGACCAGCTCTATACCCAGGGTATGATTGTTGTTGTGTATCATTTCACCTGTAACTTCAACAGTTCTATATTTACTTCATTTTAGTTTTAAATGTAAGAGCATAGCTATGTCTTTATATTGTCTGGGCAGATTAGAGAAATTAGAATTATTCTCTTATTGACTTTTAGTGATCTAGATGTTGTTACTTGGAATAATTATAATATACCCTCAGCTTTACCTGGGGGTGTGTACCCTCAGCTTTACCTGGGGGTGTGTACCCTCAGCTTTACCTGGGGGTGTGTACCACGGGGGTTAGACTTGTTAGTTCTAATTCTTGCATTGGTATGAACAACACGTTTCACTAAACCGTTTTAAACAACTTATGAAAGTCTTGGTAAGTGATTGTATTCACGGAGTAGCTTTTCTACATCCGTGAACTTGCCACTAACTAGTGATATGTGACTTTTTTTTTGGAGCCTTTTATATATATATGTTAAATTAAAAATTATTTAATTATCTATTTAATTACAAATTATTTAATTAGCTATCTAATCTAAAGCAAAACTAAACCGCTGTAAATTATCTAACCAGTAATCACCATTCACATTTTTACAGCTCTTGCTAAAAATAAATCAATTAACGTAGGATAATTGTACTAAAATTATTAACTGCACCAATAGTAGTAATCTGATCCGATGAGTAGGCATGTATGTATATATCTATATACGCAGTGATTCTAAACTTTACGGTATCATCATAATACTAAACTAGTGTACGCGTACCGTCAAAAATGATCGATTTTCACTATATCAATTTATTGGTCACTGAATTTTTGTTATTTGGATTATATTTTTTTTCATTTTTTTTCCAAGTTTATCTTTTTTTAACGCTACTTGCAGTTTTAGAGGATAGCGCTAGGGTTATGCTCTTCAACTACGAGGTCTTAGATTTTGTGTTAGGTAGACTCGTAGACTTCATTTACTATCACCTCTTCATTTTCCTCTTATATTTTGTGTTAGGTAGACTCGTAGACTTTATTTATTATCACCTCTTCATTTTCCTCTTAGATTTTGTGTTAGGTAGACTCGTAGACTTCATTTACTATCACCTCTTCATTTTCCTCTTATATTTTGTGTTAGGTAGACTCGTAGGCTTCATTTACTATCACCTCTTCATTTTCCTCTTAGATTTTGTGTTAGGTAGACTCGTAGGCTTCATTTACTATCACCTCTTCATTTTCCTCTTAGATTTTGTGTTAGGTAGACTCGTAGGCTTCATTTACTATCACCTCTTCATTTTCCTCTCAGATTTTGTGTTAGATAGACTCGTAGACTTCATTTACTATCACCTCTTCATTTTCCTCTTAGATTTTGTGTTAGGTAGACTCGTAGACTTCATTTACTATCACCTCTTCATTTTCCTCTCAGATTTTGTGTTAGGTAGACTCGTAGGCTTCATTTACTATCACCTCTTCATTTTCCTCTCAGATTTTGTGTTAGGTAGACTCGTAGACTTCATTTACTATCACCTCTTCATTTTCCTCTTAGATTTTGTGTTAGGTAGACTCGTAGGCTTCATTTACTATCACCTCTTCATTTTCCTCTCAGATTTTGTGTTAGGTAGACTCGTAGACTTCATTTACTATCACCTCTTCATTTTCCTCTCAGATTTTGTGTTAGGTAGACTCGTAGGCTTCATTTACTATCACCTCTTCATTTTCCTCTCAGATTTTGTGTTAGGTAGACTCGTAGGCTTCATTTACTATCACCTCTTCATTTTCCTCTCAGATTTTGTGTTAGGTAGACTCGTAGGCTTCATTTACTATCACCTCTTCATTTTCCTCTTAGATTTTGTGTTAGGTAGACTCGTAGGCTTCATTTACTATCACCTCTTCATTTTCCTCTCAGATTTTGTGTTAGGTAGACTCGTAGGCTTCATTTACTATCACCTCTTCATTTTCCTCTCAGATTTTGTGTTAGGTAGACTCGTGGGCTTCATTCACTATCACCTCTTCATTTTCCTCTTCCATCCGTTAGTGCAGCCACCGGTGCTTGTGTCCCTTTTCGTCGCATTCCTTGGTAAGTGACTGCATTCACGGAGTAGCTTTTCTGCATCCATGAGCTTGTCAAACACTGGTCGTAGGTGACTCAAATCAACTAGTTTGACTGCTTTGTAATGGTAAACCCCGCATAATTTGTGTTAATCTTTTTGCTGGGTTTTAAATATATTTCTAGAAATCACCTCAATGTTTATGTTTTTTTTGTTCTATTCTCCTAATTTATTTAGATATTCCATCTTATTCTAATTCGATGAACATGTTTGATAGTGTCTAGTAAATCAGCTGTGTAGTGCGACACTTGTGCTCTAATAAATATAAAAGTATTACACTCAATTCAAATGTTTAATTTTAGAAATTTAGACAGCTCAACTTTCTAAAACTTGACATTATGGAAATTTCTATTTATGTGATATATTTTTTTTCTCAATTTTGAAATTTGCATTTTTTCGAAAAAGAAGTCCAATTTATTCGAAATTTTCATTCCAATCTAAATATTGAAATATTATTTCCACATTTTAGATTATAATCATTTTTTTAGCATAATAATTTAGGAGTTCACGATACCATTAGTCTATTATAGTTGTCTAAAGTTCCTATTATTGAAGTTTTAATTTATTCATCAAATCAATTAGTTTGCTTAAAAGGTTAAAATAGTTATGTAAATAGATATACTGTGGTTTAATTGACCTTATTTATTATTGTTAAAATGTACATGACAATTATCAAGATATAATAATAATAAATTTCCTTACAGTGTTAAAAAAGTTAGTGCGAGTTTTTATTTACAAATTAGCACGTAGGCTAAAATATCTATTTATATTTCACAAAATGTTAGTCAGTTTGTATGTATGTATGTATATATATTGAACGTTATGTGAATTGGGGTACTTACTGTGTCACTATATTGCTAACAGTGTCCTCATTGGGGTACTTAGTGTGTCACTATATTGCTAACAGTGTCCTCATTGGGGTGCTTACTGTGTCCCTATATTGCTAACAGTGTCCTCATTGGGGTGCTTACTGTGTCCCTATATTGCTAACAGTGTCCTCATTGGGTTACTTACTGTGTCACTATATTGCTAACAGTGTCCTCATTGGGTTACTTACATTGTCCCTATATTGCTAACAGTGTCCTCATTGGGTTACTTACTGTGTCCCTATATTGCTAACAGTGTCCTCATTGGGTTACTTACTGTGTCCCTGTATTGCTAACAGTGTCCTCATTGGGGTACTTACTGTGTCCCTATATTGCTAACAGTGTCCTCATTGGGTACTTACTGTGTCACTATATTGCTAACAGTGTCCTCATTGGGGTGCTTACTGTGTCCCTATATTGCTAACAGTGTCCTCATTGGGGTACTTACTGTGTCACTATATTGCTAACAGTGTCCTCATTGGGGTACTTACTGTGTCACTATATTGCTAACAGTGTCCTCATTGGGGTACTTACTGTGTCCCTATATTGCTAACAGTGTCCTCATTGGGGTACTTACTGTGTCCCTATATTGCTAACAGTGTCCTCATTGGGGTACTTACTGTGTCACTATATTGCTAACAGTGTCCTCATTGGGTTACTTACATTGTCCCTATATTGCTAACAGTGTCCTCATTGGGTTACTTACTGTGTCCCTATATTGCTAACAGTGTCCTCATTGGGTTACTTACTGTGTCCCTGTATTGCTAACAGTGTCCTCATTGGGGTACTTACTGTGTCCCTATATTGCTAACAGTGTCCTCATTGGGTACTTACTGTGTCACTATATTGCTAACAGTGTCCTCATTGGGGTACTTACTGTGTCCCTATATTGCTAACAGTGTCCTCATTGGGTACTTACTGTGTCACTATATTGCTAACAGTGTCCTCATTGGGGTGCTTACTGTGTCCCTATATTGCTAACAGTGTCCTCATTGGGGTACTTACTGTGTCACTATATTGCTAACAGTGTCCTCATTGGGTTACTTACTGTGTCCCTGTATTGCTAACAGTGTCCTCATTGGGGTACTTACTGTGTCCCTATATTGCTAACAGTGTCCTCATTGGGGTACTTACTGTGTCACTATATTGCTAACAGTGTCCTCATTGGGGTACTTACTGTGTCACTATATTGCTAACAGTGTCCTCATTGGGGTACTTACTGTGTCCCTATATTGCTAACAGTGTCCTCATTGGGGTACTTACTGTGTCCCTATATTGCTAACAGTGTCCTCATTGGGGTACTTACTGTGTCACTATATTGCTAACAGTGTCCTCATTGGGTTACTTACTGTGTCCCTGTATTGCTAACAGTGTCCTCATTGGGGTACTTACTGTGTCCCTATATTGCTAACAGTGTCCTCATTGGGGTGCTTACTGTGTCCCTATATTGCTAACAGTGTCCTCATTGTGGTACTTACTGTGTCCCTATATTGCTAACAGTGTCCTCATTGGGTTACTTACTGTGTCCCTGTATTGCTAACAGTGTCCTCATTGGGGTACTTACTGTGTCCCTGTATTGCTAACAGTGTCCTCATTGGGGTACTTACTGTGTCCCTATATTGCTAACAGTGTCCTCATTTGGGTACTTACTGTGTCCCTATATTGCTAACAGTGTCCTCATTGGGGTACTTACTGTGTTCCTATATTGCTAACAGTGTCCTCATTGGGGTACTTACTGTGTCCCTATATTGCTAACAGTGTCCTCATTGGGTTACTTACTGTGTCCCTGTATTGCTAACAGTGAACTCTTTGGGGTACTTACATTGTCCCTATATTGCTAACAGTGTCCTCATTGGGGTACTTACTGTGTCCCTGTATTGCTAACAGTGTCCTCATTGGGGTACTTACATTGTCCCTATATTGCTAACAGTGTCCTCATTGGGTTACTTACTGTGTCCCTGTATTGCTAACAGTGTCCTCATTTGGGTACTTACTGTGTCCCTGTATTGCTAACAGTGAACTCTTTGGGGTACTTACATTGTCCCTATATTGCTAACAGTGTCCTCATTGGGTTACTTACTGTGTCCCTGTATTGCTAACAGTGAACTCTTTGGGGTACTTACATTGTCCCTATATTGCTAACAGTGTCCTCATTGGGTTACTTACTGTGTCCCTGTATTGCTAACAGTGTCCTCATTGGGGTACTTACTGTGTCCCTGTATTGCTAACAGTGTCCTCATTGGGTTACTTACTGTGTCCCTGTATTGCTAACAGTGTCCTCATTGGGTTACTTACTGTGTCCCTGTATTGCTAACAGTGTCCTCATTGGGTTACTTACTGTGTCCCTATATTGCTAACAGTGAACTCTTTGGGGTACTTACATTGTCCCTATATTGCTAACAGTGTCCTCATTGGGTTACTTACTGTGTCCCTGTATTGCTAACAGTGTCCTCATTGGGGTACTTACTGTGTCCCTGTATTGCTAACAGTGTCCTCATTGGGTTACTTACTGTGTCCCTGTATTGCTAACAGTGTCCTCATTGGGTTACTTACTGTGTCCCTGTATTGCTAACAGTGTCCTCATTGGGTTACTTACTGTGTCCCTGTATTGCTAACAGTGTCCTCATTGGGTTACTTACTGTGTCCCTGTATTGCTAACAGTGTCCTCATTGGGTTACTTACTGTGTCCCTGTATTGCTAACAGTGTCCTCATTGGGGTACTTACTGTGTCCCTGTATTGCTAACAGTGTCCTCATTGGGTTACTTACTGTGTCCCTGTATTGCTAACAGTGTCCTCATTGGGTTACTTACTGTGTCCCTGTATTGCTAACAGTGAACTCTTTGGGGTACTTACATTGTCCCTATATTGCTAACAGTGTCCTAGCTTGGGCTTATTTCCTTAATTACGTAACAAATCTAATTAAGTTGCCAACTACCCATTAAATTATAAATCTAGCCATCTTTTCAATGTCAACAATATCCCCACACTAACTAATAGTAAATGAACTCATTAATTTCTCCTCAATTACCGAGAGATTGAAAGTATATTTCGCTGCCAAAAACTCACACTCTCGACCTGTCTGATGTACCTTCTGTGTAGCCCTGATGCACTGTGTACCCATTGTTGATACGTAGCCGTGATGCACTTGTTTAGCTATTGCTTTAAAGTAGCCATGATGCACGTTTTGTAGCTATTGCTTATACGTAGCCCTGATGTTACTTGTGTACCCCTTGCTGCTACGTAGCTGTGATGCACTTACGCGATGTATCAACTTGTAGGTCACGTGTGAGGTTTTTGTACTGTAGCTAATTCATTTTTTCTTTCATTTCTGCAATATACCTATTAATAGCGAAACGAAATGTACTTTTTCAACCTTAAACTGGTTAACTTGAAATACATAATTTTGAATTATAAAATTGATATTACTTGAATAATACAATCATTAAAACTAGTCTTTATCAACTAGTTAGTAAAACTAGCAAAGAAATATCTACGTTTATGTGGAATAAAGTTTAAAGTTACAATCTCCACTGGATAAAATGAACTGCAAAAAACATGTTTTTGCATCTCTACTTCACCATGTTATTTTTAGCACCATGGACAGTAAGCAACATAGAGCTACACCTTCTACTTGCAATGGGTAAACGTGTTTGGAATGTTAAAATTGTTAAAACATTATATTTTGTCCTGTAGGTAGGTACCATGATTCACTTGCCTCTAAAGGGCCGTACACACTAGGGTTTTTAAGTCTTTCCACCAGTCTTTTTGTTAAGTTCCTCCTACTTTTTCCACGAGAATATGAGAAAAAACGATATAATTATTATTCATTTTAGTTGGTATCCATGATACCTGCAGGATTCATGGATACCAACTAAAATATATAATAATTATATAGTTTTTTCTTATATTCTTGTGGAAAAAGTAGGAGGAGCTTAGCAAAAAGTCTGGAGGAAAGACTTAAAAAACCCTACGTGTGTACGGCCCTCTATGGTATTTTGTGTAAATACATATCTACAAGTGTACCTACACGTGTATCTACATTCTACAAGTGTACAAGTGTACTTTATAGGTCAATTATAAACTAACTGCCTCACCCCGTATGTAAATAAAAACTGGATTGCCTACTACATTTATCAGCCCTGGGCCATAATGCCATATAGTGAGCTTTCATTTAAGCTATATGGTACATATGTATGGTACATATGTATGGTACATATGTATGGTACATAAGATATATGGTACATATGTATGGTACATAAGATATATGGTACATATGTATGGTACATAAGATATATGGTACATATGTATGGTACATAAGATATATGGTACATATGTATGGTACATAAGATATATGGTACATAAGATATATGGTACATATGTATGGTACATAAGATATATGGTACATAAGATATATGGTACATAAGATATATGGTACATAAGATATATGGTACATATGTATGGTACATAAGATATATGGTACATATGTATGGTACATAAGATATATGGTACATAAGATATATGGTACATATGTATGGTACATAAGCTATATGGTACATAAGATATATGGTACATATGTATGGTACATAAGATATATGGTACATAAGATATATGGTACATAAGATATATGGTACATAAGATATATGGTACATATGTATGGTACATAAGATATATGGTACATATGTATGGTACATAAGATATATGGTCACATTACACAAGCTATATTACGTCGACGAATTTTCTTGAAGGGGATACTAACTTAAATTAAGATTATTTTGAAAATCTCAATATAAATGGCCGTTAAGTAAATTTTGTATCTGCTAGTTTGTTGTACTGCACACTTCATGCTTGTTTAATGACCTGACAGGGGAGGAGGGGGGGGGCGACGCTCCCAGATACTCATATATTAGTGTGTTTATATCTTTACCAAAAATAATTCATAAACGAAACACGTCTTGTCGACGTAGCTACCCCTTCTTGTCGACGCACCCCTTCTTGTCGACAAAACATGTGGCAACCAGTAGCACTAATGCTACACATCTACAATATTTTCAATGTCACCAATAATTATCTTTTTTTCCTGTTTGTTTTTTCCTCTTTCTTGTTCTTTTGTGTGACTGCTTTAGGTGGCTAGGAACTGCTTATCGACATGCCACACTGATTAGCATGCTAGGGATACACTCTAACAAACAAAATAGGCATTGCGCAGTGTATACTATGTCTAATTCACATTCAATTCGTAAGCTGAAGCTAACTTGATGAAGCTAGACTGAAAATAGGTACAGTGAAACTCCTGAGTTATGAAGTATTGGTCCCATCATAACTCGAAGCCACTTCATAACTCAGGTGCACTAGATAGTTTTCTATGATTGAAATCATAGAAAACTGTGGTCATCGAGTGATAACTATGACGAAATTCATGACGTATATCATTTTCTATAATTTAAGCTTAGAAAAATACTTCATAACTAAAGTGCATTTCATAACTCAGGTCCCCCATTACTCTGTACTTCATAACTCAGGTGCTTTACTGCAGTAGCGGTACATAGGTACATGTGATGTAGTTATTGAAATAACAGCACCTGACGTCTGTTGCATATATGGTGCTTAAAAGAGAACTGGTAATATCTGTAACCGGTTTAAAGTACGTACATCACAAGGAGGTAGTGACACCAATGCGTACGGCAGATACGGTAGAGACAATGGGGTGTGACGTCACCAGAACAACACGTTTATATCATATTTAGTGGGATTCACAGATATAGGACGGTTCAACACTCTCGGGACACATAAAAATTTATATAAATTATTATTTTGATTACTATTTCTTCATACGTGTCCGATAACTCGGAACTTACCCTTAGGCTAAACAAATTCATTTATTATTGTTAGTGTATCAAACAATAATTATTTATATTATTTTGCTTTTATGACGTCACACTCACAAATCACTCGAATTGTCGCTACTATGTTTTAACTTCAAAGTATCCTCTTTAGCAAGCGTCTCCTATGCACTTTACATGCATTATTGCATGATGCTAGAGAACTCGTTATGCATTAAATCTGGGAATTCTGAGTATTGTATACGGTTATCTTCTAGGTAAACAATTATTTAAAAAAAATAAACAGATTTAAGATTATTTTACTTTTCTTAGAATTTTTATAGCTGATTATTATTACCATGTTTAATTTTTTTTAAATCTGTTTTTAAATTATAAAAATCTTTTAAGTTGAATTTATTTAGATTTAGAATTAGCAGCTTAATGTTGATTAAAATTTATATCAATTTAAAAAAATGTGATAAAATTTATAACTTCCAAATATTCATTTTATTATTTATAGTCACTTTCTTGACAAATTGCTAATTTTTAATTCCTAAATTGGGTTAATATTGGTGCAGTTTTCCTGTTGCTATACATACATTCCTATAGAGAAGCTGAAGTCTATGAGCGAGCAAGCAAGCAAAATGACGTGTCTGTAAAAATAAATGGCAGTTACTTGACCCTGAAATTGGTACAACCTGAGCAGAACACCGTGGTTGTCTACTAGAAAGATTGTAATTATATCCGGTGGTGCTTTTTGTGGTAAAATTTTGGTGATATTGAAATGGTAAATTTAAATTAGTATAGTTTGGTAAATATATATGTTACTCTAGTTAAATTTAAAGTTCAAAATTTAAAAAAGGATCTATCAAGATCATTTCACATTAGTTTTATAACTTTTTGCATGTCTATACTAGTAGTCAGGTAGGTACTTACCTACATACACTGATCAGTAAGCTAATAATCCCATCCAAAGAGTAAGGAGAAGCGACTCTATGAACACTGCAAAGAGGTACAGGAACATCAGTTTTAAATAACAAGGAGATAGTCAAGGCAATGCTAAACTCTTTTTGCTTTGCTTGTTGATGAATAGAAGTTGTGCTATTTCCTTGTATAGGTCACCTATGTCACTCCTTGTAGAGTTGAACAAGTAGAAGATAAAATACCTAGCACATTTCCGTCTAGATGCTTTTGCATATTTTAAAGGTATAAACTGCTTTTTGCCGTACATAGTGATAACAGTTTGAATGTTACGGGAGAAACTTGCTGGGCGACTATTAAAAGTCCTTTGTATTTATTTTCATTACAAGGAAAATTGTCACCAACGGTAATAGGTGACTTTCCTTTCTCACTGTTTCTTCCAGTCCCTTGTATTTAATTTCCTTCTGACGTTAACGATTTGACATTTCTTTAAACAGACGTTAAAGATCCTATTTAATTAATTGTCAATAGTGCGATTATTTGATAGATTCAATAGAATAGGATGTATAATAGGATGAATTTTTATCAGAATTTAAGTAGCTATCTTTTTTCCTAACCAAGTTTCCTATTTCAGAAATAATTTGCCTGTTTTCACCATAGTGCCTTGACTTCAAAAAGTTCTTTCAAAATGTCTTTCAAATAGCTAGTTATGAACTTACATGTTTATTTATATCGAAAGTGAATAACTAAAAGTGACAATGAAGAAATACTCCCATCCGCGGTTTTCGGACCATGTCGATATGGGCGAAAAACCGAAGTTCAAATCCTTCCTACTACGGATGCACCAAGAAGCTCAGGAAAATCAAACGGAACCAATGAACGAGCAGACTACTCTACCTAAGAATTCTCCTCCTGTTCTACGATTACCTCATCCTAAAAAACGTATACAGAATTCCTACATGGATGAAAACGAAGACAGTAATACAGCTCCTAATCCGTCACCTGAAGTTGATGTAAAACCTATGACTGCTAGTTTAAACCCTCAGGTCTACCACAATCCAAACGATAGTGCTTATTCTGAGTACAATACTGGCTACCCTAGTAAAACTAATAGTAAACCTGAAAACTATCTAAATGGGCTAGGTCAAGTGTACGGAAATAACGTTAGTCCATATACTAGATTAGATTACAGTGTTACCGATCCATCTAATATTTATAAGAATAACTATAGTAGACATAGAAATCTTACCTCTTCCAATATTAGTGAACACAGAAACAACCATTTAATATCTTCGGCCAATTCCCATTTAAACCCTTATACAATTACCAACTCTACCCATAGCAAACATTACTACCCTCCTACACACTTAGCTCAAACTAGACACCAAATCTACCAACCTAGAACAACGCAACCTAATTTCGAATCTAGGAACTTCGATTCTAGAAATTTCGAATCTGGGATTAGACCACCGTATCACCCGGAAGCAAGAAATCCCCCCAATGCCCCCTTTCAACATCATCCCATCTGGCAACCATTCCCAAACCACAGTTGTCCCGTTGTGCCTGGGCGATATCCTCACGAAATCGAGATGGCAAGAGCCGAAAAGTGTCGCGATTTTCGGTACATCAACAATAGCGGTAACGTGCGTCTGGAAGATCTCATCTGCGACGTCAGCAGTTTCCGACAGAAACATCTACCGGAGTTGGTGCCGACGAGACCGAAACATCGAAATGGTGAGTTTTTGTTTTATATATTAATGTTTACGGTGATTTTAATTTTGATCTTCGGTTATATAAAAAAGCGATATAATAATTATTTAATTTAATATTGTATCCATGATACCAGCGGGTATCATGGATACCAATAAAAATTAAATAACAATTATCATACAGTTTTTTTCTTATATGTTTCGACTCTCAAACACAGTTCTAAGTGATAGCCAATGCAAAGAGGCAGCGCCATCACACTGACAATGATAGCCAATGCAAAGAGACAGCGCCATCAGTCATTGCATCAATTGACTGTGTGGTGTTTGGATTGATTTTAATGATGAAATTGATGGTGCTATCTTCATTAGAATAATTTACTAAAATGATATCCAGAAGGTAAAATGACATTTAAAGGTCTCCTCCATATTGATATTTTTGTTACTGAACATTTATTTTGAATCCCAATTTAAAATATTTTTATGGTTTATAACAGGCTTTATTTGAATAATTTCTTTTGAATTTTTAACTTTTGGTTTATTTTAAGTAAATTCATTTTATTTGAGAAAAAGTAACGCTCTATACCCAGGGTATGATTGTTGTTGTGTATCATTTCACCTGTAACTTTATCAGTACTTTATTTACTTTATTTTAGACCAGCTCTATACCCAGGGTATGATTGTTGTTGTGTATCATTTCACCTGTAACTTCATCAGTTCTTTATTATTTACATAGCTATGTCTTTATATTGTCTGGGCAGATTAGAGAAATTAGAATTATTCTCTTATTGACTTTTAGTGATCTAGATGTTGTTACTTGGAATAATTATAATATACCCTCAGCTTTACCTGGGGGTGTGTACCCTCAGCTTTACCTGGGGGTGTGTACCCTCAGCTTTACCTGGGGGTGTGTACCCTCAGCTTTACCTGGGGGTGTGTACCCTCAGCTTTACCTGGGGGTGTGTACCCTCAGCTTTACCTGGGGGTGTGTACCCTCAGCTTTACCTGGGGGTGTGTACCCTCAGTTTTACCTGGAGGTGTGTACCCTCAGTTTTACCTGGAGGTGTGTACCCTCAGCTTTACCTGGGGGTGTGTACCCTCAGCTTTACCTGGGGGTGTGTACCCTCAGCTTTACCTGGGGGTGTGTACTCTCAGCTTTACCTGGGGGTGTGTACCCTCAGCTTTACCTGAGGGTGTGTACCCTCAGCTTTACCTGGGGGTGTGTACCCTCAGCTTTACCTGGGGGTGTGTACCCTCAGCTTTACCTGGGGGTGTGTACCCTCAGCTTTACCTGGGGGTGTGTACCCTCAGTTTTACCTGGAGGTGTGTACCCTCAGTTTTACCTGGAGGTGTGTACCCTCAGCTTTACCTGGGGGTGTGTACCCTCAGCTTTACCTGGGGGTGTGTACCCTCAGCTTTACCTGGGGGTGTGTACCCTCAGCTTTACCTGGGGGTGTGTACCCTCAGCTTTACCTGGGGGTGTGTACCCTCAGCTTTACCTGGGGGTGTGTACCCTCAGCTTTACCTGGGGGTGTGTACCCTCAGCTTTACCTGGGGGTGTGTACCCTCAGCTTTACCTGGGGGTGTGTACCCTCAGCTTTACCTGGGGGTGTGTACCCTCAGCTTTACCTGGAGGTGTGTACCCTCAGCTTTACCTGGGGGTGTGTACCCCGAGGGTTGCACTTGTTATTATAGACTATTGTCTCACATTCTTACAATGAGGTATCTCTATTTTTCAATTTTTCAAGATCTAATTAAATAGCTTTATTTAAAACAAGTTTTATTTTAGTTTTTTTTTTAATTTAAATCCATACATACAGTACACCTCAACTATCTTGCTGGTTAGTCGAAGATCAAATTATATTCTATACAACCCTTGTTTAAAATATATTTAATTAATTTTTTGTGGCTAAGACCTACCTACTCGAAACTGAAAATATTCTTATCAATCGATTGAAAACTATCAACGCATTATTTGACATAAAAAAAAAACATTTTGACTACAGTTTTTAAAATCAATACTCGATTTAGATTCAACATCATCCTTCTTTTTTATAGATTGAAAGTATTTTAGTATTTTCATGTGATAAAACCAATTTAATGGAACATATGTAGCTAGCTACTGACTGAAATAGACCAAAACCTGTTCTATCGTACATTAACTATAACATGTGTTCTTCGATGTAACCTATAAATTACGTGCGATGTATACCTACCTACTTGAAATAGAATCGATGCTATTAAACTTAAATTCAGAACATACATTTAGAACGTAAATTTTAACATGTAAAAGTAACCGGTCTGTAAATAGATCATAGATGCCATCATACAAATAGAACTTTTATATGATTGATGATGTAGAACCGATTATAACTTTAAACGTACTCTTTTATGGTAGGTATCTGATGAATCTAAAATTTAAATTAGTTTTAGATGCATGGGTTATTAGTAGCATCATAAGTTTTAATTAAATCACACCTATGCATTATGGTTCACTTATTTGAATATTTTATTTATAGGGTAATGTATAAATTACCAAATGCCAATTAAATAAGGTATCAAAATTTTAAATGGTTATTATTTAATGTATTAATTTTGGAGAGAACAATTTTATTAATTTGATGTTTTTTTTTATGATAATCTATAGAAATTTTTATATGGTATTTAATTAGGTGATTGGTACTTTACCATACATTACAATGAATTAATAAATATATTCTATAGTTATTTTGACTGCTGCAAATACTCCATTTTACTTTATTTAAAATATTTTTAGGGGTAATTTTGAATGGAATGAAATGGGGGGATTGATATATATTTAAAAAAAAATTATTTTATTTAAGAAAAATAGGTAGGTTATTTAAAATAAATACTTCTCCAAAAACAAAATGAAATGTGAATTTTTATTAGAATTAATTATTATTATTATAATTTTTTTTTTAAGAAGAAATTTGAAATTTTACAAACTTTTGTTTTTGTTCATATCTACATTATCAGAAAGTAAATTGTTTAACAAATATGGATCACCTAGTTAACTATAACTTAAAATAGACCTAACACTATTTATTACATAATAATTTGTTTTGTACCCCGTTAGCAATGACCTAGTCGGTACATCCCATCGAGAAGTGGAGGTTATGATTTCATCGGGGTTTTTCAGGAGTAGGTCTGCGCTTTCCACATGAAGGACCACAAAAAAATAACATCGACTGCCAAGTCGTACAAGATATAAATAAGTAAATTAAATGAAAACTAAATTAAATCTTAACCAACTGCATATAAATCTAAATGATTTAAAAAGAAAATATAAAAATATCTTATTTAGTAACCCTTTCAATTTTTTTTAAATTAATCTACCTTAAAATAAACGGGGTTAAAACAACCACCAATAGTTGTAAATAAAGTGCACAGTGAAGAGTTAAAAGAACCACCAATAGTTGTGAATAAAGTGCACAGTGAAGAGTTAAAACAACCACCAATAGTTGTGAATAAATTGCACAGTGAAGAGTTAAAACAACCACCAATAGTTGTAAATAAAGTGCACAGTGAAGAGTTAAAACAACCACCAATAGTTGTAAATAAAGTGCACAGTGAAGAGTTAAAACAACCACCAATAGTTGTAAATAAAGTGCACAGTGAAGAGTTAAAACAACCACCAATAGTTGTAAATAAAGTGCACAGTGAAGAGTTAAAACAACCACCAATAGTTGTAAATAAAGTGCACAGTGAAGAGTCAAAACAACCACCAATAGTTGTAAATAAAGTGCACAGTGAAGAGTTAAAACAACCACCAATAGTTGTAAATAAAGTGCACAGTGAAGAATTAAAACAACCACCAATAGTTGTAAATAAAGTGCACAGTGAAGAATTAAAACAACCACCAATAGTTGTAAATAAAGTGCACAGTAAAGAGTTAAAACAACCACCAATAGTTGTAAATAAAGTGCACAGTGAAGAGTTAAAACAACCACCAATAGTTGTAAATAAAGTGCACAGTGAAGAGTTAAAACAATCACCAATAGTTGTAAATAAAGTGCACAGTGAAGAGTTAAAACAATCACCAATTGTTGTAAATAAAGTGCACAGTGAAGAGTTAAAACAACCACCAATAGTTGTAAATAAAGTGCACAGTAAAGAGTTAAAACAACCACCAATAGTTGTAAATAAAGTGCACAGTGAAGAGTTAAAACAACCACCAATAGTTGTAAATAAAGTGCACAGTGAAGAGTTAAAACAACCACCAATAGTTGTAAATAAATTGCACAGTGAAGAGTTAAAACAACCATTAGTAGTTGTTGTTTCAGGACAACAGTTTACAACACATTTAAAAAGGGTTCATTTTCTACATAGTCCGTTCCTCACATATCTGTTTCAATATCTATGTAAGTATGTGCAACACCTGTCATATTTGCTCGACAAATTTCTCCTCCAGTTAGCTATTTGTAACACACATATTTTAAGCTATTTGTAACACACTTCTTTTAGGCTATTTGTAACACACATCTTTTAAGCTATTTGTAACACACATCTTTTTAGCTATTTGTAACACACATCTTTTAGCTATTTGTAACACACATCTTTTAAGCTATTTGTAACACACATCTTTTAAGCTATTTGTAACACACATCTTTTTAGCTATATTTAACACACATCTTTTTAGCTATTTGTAACACACATCTTTTAGCTATTTGTAACACACATCTTTTAAGCTATTTGTAACACACATCTTTTTAGCTATATTTAACACACATCTTTTTAGCTATTTGTAACACACATCTTTTTAGCTATTTGTAACACACATCTTTTTAGCTATTTGTAACACACATCTTTTAGGCTATTTGTAACACACATCTTTTTAGCTATTTGTAACACACATCTTTTTAGCTATTTCTAACACACATCTTTTAAGCTATTTGTAACACACATCTTTTAGGCTATTTGTAACACACATCTTTTAGGCTATTTGTAACACACATCTTTTTAGCTATTTGTAACACACATCTTTTAAGCTATTTGTAACACACATCTTTTAGGCTATTTGTAACACACATCTTTTAGGCTATTTGTAACACACATCTTTTTAGCTATTTCTAACACACATCTTTTAGGCTATTTGTAACACACATCTTTTAGGCTATTTGTAACACACATCTTTTTAGCTATTTGTAACACACATCTTTTAGGCTATTTGTAACACACATCTTTTAGGCTATTTGTAACACACATCTTTTAGGCTATTTGTAACACACATCTTTTTAGCTATTTGTAACACACATCTTTTTAGCTATTTGTAACACACATCTTTTTAGCTATTTGTAACACACATCTTTTTAGCTATTTGTAACACACATCTTTTTAGCTATTTGTAACACACATCTTTCAGGCTATTTGTAACACACATCTTTTTAGCTATTTGTAACACACATCTTTTTAGCTATTTGTAACACACATCTTTCAGGCTATTTGTAACACACATCTTTTTAGCTATTTGTAACACACATCTTTTAAGCTATTTGTAACACACATCTTTTAAGCTATTTGTAACACACATCTTTTAGGCTATTTGTAACACACATCTTTTTAGCTATTTGTAACACACATCTTTTTAGCTATTTGTAACACACATCTTTTAAGCTATTTGTAACACACATCTTTTAAGCTATTTGTAACACACATCTTTTTAGCTATTTGTAACACACATCTTTTAAGCTATTTGTAACACACATCTTTTTAGCTATTTGTAACACACATCTTTTAAGCTATTTGTAACACACATCTTTTAGGCTATTTGTAACACACATCTTTTAAGCTATTTGTAACACACATCTTTTAAGCTATTTGTAACACACATCTTTTAGGCTATTTGTAACACACATCTTTTTAGCTATTTCTAACACACATCTTTTAAGCTATTTGTAACACACATCTTTTAGGCTATTTGTAACACACATCTTTTTAGCTATTTGTAACACACATCTTTTTAGCTATTTCTAACACACATCTTTTAAGCTATTTGTAACACACATCTTTTTAGCTATTTGTAACACACATCTTTTAGGCTATTTGTAACACACATCTTTTTAGCTATTTCTAACACACATCTTTTAAGCTATTTGTAACACACATCTTTTAAGCTATTTGTAACACACATCTTTTAGGCTATTTGTAACACACATCTTTTTAGCTATTTGTAACACACATCTTTTTAGCTATTTGTAACACACATCTTTTTAGCTATTTCTAACACACATCTTTTAAGCTATTTGTAACACACATCTTTTAGGCTATTTGTAACACACATCTTTTTAGCTATTTGTAACACACATCTTTTTAGCTATTTCTAACACACATCTTTTAAGCTATTTGTAACACACATCTTTTTAGCTATTTGTAACACACATCTTTTAAGCTATTTGTAACACACATCTTTTAGGCTATTTGTAACACACATCTTTTTAGCTATTTGTAACACACATCTTTTTAGCTATTTGTAACACACATCTTTTTAGCTATTTCTAACACACATCTTTTAAGCTATTTGTAACACACATCTTTTTAGCTATTTGTAACACACATCTTTTAAGCTATTTGTAACACACATCTTTTAGGCTATTTGTAACACACATCTTTTTAGCTATTTGTAACACACATCTTTTTAGCTATTTGTAACACACATCTTTTAAGCTATTTGTAACACACATCTTTTAAGCTATTTGTAACACACATCTTTTAAGCTATTTGTAACACACATCTTTTTAGCTATTTGTAACACACATCTTTTTAGCTATTTGTAACACACATCTTTTAAGCTATTTGTAACACACATCTTTTAAGCTATTTGTAACACACATCTTTTAGGCTATTTGTAACACACATCTTTTTAGCTATTTGTAACACACATCTTTTTAGCTATTTGTAACACACATCTTTTAAGCTATTTGTAACACACATCTTTTAAGCTATTTGTAACACACATCTTTTTAGCTATTTGTAACACACATCTTTTAGGCTATTTGTAACACACATCTTTTTAGCTATTTCTAACACACATCTTTTTAGCTATTTGTAACACACATCTTTTTGGCTATTTCTAACACACATCTTTTTAGCTATTTCTAACACACATCTTTTTAGCTATTTGTAACACACATCTTTTTAGCTATTTCTAACACACATCTTTTTAGCTATTTCTAACACATCTCTCCAGTGACTGATGGTTGGTGATATGTTTTATTTCTCACAGCTGTTTTTACATGTGTCACTCTTTTCGATGAAGTTTGTCTATTGTACTGAATGTTACATTGAAAATGTATAGGCAAGAGAATGTCTAAAATTATGCTCTGTTTGAAATATAGGGCTTTATGCTTCTATTTTTAGATTTGTAAAAGAATTATTTCCGTTTAAATTATAAAAAATTATTGATTTTTTTTCTTTTGTATACTGTATGCGAATCATTATAATTGACTATAATTACAGTTTGGTAGAGCCATAGAAGATTAAGAGGGGTCTCAATCTTCTATGGGCCCACCATAACTTTATACTTGGTATCCCCTCTCAATCGTCTATGGCCCCACCATAACTTTATACTTGGTATCCCCTCTCAATCTCCTATGGGCCCACCATAACTTTATACTTGGTATCCCCTCTCAATCTCCTATGGGCCCACCATAACTTTATTCTTGGTATCCCCTCTCAATCGTCTATGGGCCCACCATAACTTTATACTTGGTATTCCCTCTCAATCTCCTATGGGCCCACCATAACTTTATACTTGGTATCCCCTCTTAATCGTCTACGGCCCCACCATAACTCATACCTGGTATCCCCTATCTTCTATGGGCCCACCATAACTTTATACTTGGTATCCCCTCTCAATCGTCTATGGGCCCACCATAACTTTATACTTGGTATCCCCTCTCAATCGTCTATGGGCCCACCATAACTTTATACTTGGTATCCCCTCTCAATCGTCTATGGGCCCACCATAACTCATACCTGGTATCCCCTCTCAATCTTCTATGGGCCCACCATAACTTTATACTTGGTATCCCCTCTCAATCGTCTACGGCCCCACCATAACTCATACCTGGTATCCCCTCTCAATCTTCTATGGGCCCACCATAACTTTATACTTGGTATCCCCTCTCAATCGTCTATGGGCCCACCATAACTTTATACTTGGTATCCCCTCTCAATCTCCTATGGGCCCACCATAACTTTATACTTGGTATCCCCTCTCAATCTTCTATGGGACCACCATAACTTTATACTTGGTATCCCATCCCAATCTTCTAAGAATTAAAAAATGAATTGAAAATCATTAGAGACTACAACGGGCACTCGTAGAGCCTATACCTTCGACGTCGCTAATTTTTTTGTTCATTTTGACCTTTCCATGACCTTGACCTTCGACCTGATCGCTCTCAGATCTAATCAAATTGTTCCTGGACAATGACCAATCGTCTCACCAAATTTCAGGCAATTTGGTTGAATACTTTTTCAGTTATGCGAATAACAAGATGATAAATAAATAAAAATATTCCAATGTTATTTCTACGGGGAAAATACATCCGATCAAAACATAACTTTCAATTTTGCGAAGGTAATGAAATTATGGAGACTTCAAAAAAAGTACACACACCACAAATATATACATCCTGTGTATATTTTTAAAGTCTTTACGCTGAGGGTACACACCCCCAGGTAAAGCTGAGGGTACACACCCCCAGGTAAAGCTGAGGGTACACACCCCCAGGTAAAGCTGAGGGTACACACCCCCAGGGAAAGCTGAGGGTACACACCCCCAGGTAAAGCTGAGGGTACACACCCCCAGGTAAAGCTGAGGGTACACACCCCCAGGTAAAGCTGAGGGTACACACCCCCAGGTAAAGCTGAGGGTACACACCCCCAGGTAAAGCTGAGGGTACACACCTCCAGGTAAAGCTGAGGGTACACACCCCCAGGTAAAGCTGAGGGTACATTATTATTATTCCAAGTAACAACATCTAGATCACTAAAAGTCAATAAGAAAATAATTCTAATTTCTCTAATCTGCCCAGAAAATATAAAGACATAGCCCCCTCTATCTTGAAACCGTGGTCCCCGAACTGTTGTAATTTGGATTGTCTTTTTTTCATTTTTACCATGTTTATCATTTTTTAACGCTACTTGCAGTTTTAGAGGATAGCGCTAGGGTTATGCTCTTCAACTACGAGGTCTTAGATTTTGTGTTAGATAGACTCGTAGGCTTCATTTACTATCACCTCTTCATTTTCCTCTTCCATCCGTGAGTGCAGCCACCGGTGCTTGTGTCCCTTTTCTTCACATTCCTTGGTAAGTGACTGCATTCATAGAGTAGCTTTTCTGCATCCATGATCTTGTCACTGACAGTGGTAGTAGGTGACTTTGTTCATCAAGCCACTTTCCTTTCTGACTGCTTCTTCCAGTCCTTTATATTTAATTTCTTTTTGACGTCAGCGATATAGTCAACGATGTGGCTGACGTAGACGTTCAACCCCTACTAAAATTAAAATTACTGTGAAACTGTTTTATGTATAATTAAAATCACTTATAAACAAATATTTTGGGATTGCAATAAATTGTTCTGAAAGAAAATCTGTAAAATTATAGATACTTGAAAATATGAACACTATACAAGAAACATATTTTCTTAAATATTTTATATTCATATCATTTTTTTTTTAATAATTTAGGTTGGAAAACATAATTTTTTTTAAAAAACGATAATAAGAATTACTTACATACGTCATCAAATTTAAAAATTGTTGAGTTTAAAATATATTGTTTTTGTGGGAATTGAAGGAATATAATTTTATTTATTTTTAAATTTAAAATAATTCTTAAAATCTCGTTCATTGAAATTCTGATGAAATATAAATGGATTTTAAGTTTTTTCATATAAATGATAGATCGAGTAAAAATTTGATAGGTTTAAGAATAATATATTAAAATTCATGATTTTCGATTGAAATAGGGTTGAATTCCAAGAAATTACGACAATATGCGGTTAACAAGATAGTTTTATCTACTTAAACACATAGGGATCTAAAAACTACTTACATAGTCTAATTTAAAATTATTTAACAGGGGATAGGAAACATATTAGTGCATCGTGCAATAAAAATGATAGTTTTATTATCATTGTAGGCTTAAAATTGATCCATTTCGAAACTTTACCTATAAATTCCTGAAATCTAGCAAAAACGTTCACAAACTATTTTAATATTATAATCTAAGATAAATTTCGAAAACTCTATACGCATGTTTATTTCACACACTTCAATCAAGTGGTTCGTCTATTTTCAATCCGTACATATGTTCCATTTTGTTGTATTTTATCACATGTAAAGATATAAAAGATATATGTATTTTATACAGAGTGTAGCATGTGTATAGAATAATGCTAAGTTATATATCTACTATTGATTATTTCAAAACTGTAGTCCAAACGCGGATTTTTAGATCGAATAATGTTGATTTTTGAATTTATTTTTAATTAATAAATTTTTTAGGCTTCAGAGATCAAATAAATTAAATTTAATTAATTTATTTGAAAATTAGGGGAAGTTCAGAGTTATCGAATGGTTCCACATTTACGATCACATAAGAAAAGGTATTTAATAGTTTTTATTAAACCTAGCTTTTAGTTCAAATTAATTATACCACACTTTTTCCTTGTATGTTCGTAAATGTGGAACCGTCCGATAATACGGAACTTACCCTACTGTTGCTTTACAATTATGTTTTGCTATAAAAAATATTCATATTCTTCAATTAATATTAAATTCTTTATAAAGATTTATATTTTTACGTTGGAATCTTTTGAAACAGTGTAGTTACCCCTAACTTACCGGTCGTTTTCTTTGAGCCACAGAAAACGCAAAGAAAACTAGTACACGGGAGACTGTTTTGAATTAATTGAATTAAATTTTTATTTCTTTATTATTTGAAAAAATTGATCAATTCTCATAGAAGATTCAGTTAAATTATTTTATATAATTTAACATTAAAATGATTTGAATTTTTCAATTCCTATTGAACTAATAATTATTTTAGTGATTTTTTCCTATGGAGGATATCACCTTGTGCCGTATTATTTGTATGTAGACTCCAGTTAAATAAAATTTTATTAGAATTTCTCAATTAATATTCATTTCTTATTATTATCTAAATAAATTTTATGAGTTTTTGTGAAATTTATGAAGAAAAATCGATTCCATTTGGCGAGTTCCAATTCATCGAACCAATCCGCATTTTAGATTATATAGAGATTTTTTTTAATATTTTAACATTTTATTTCAGTTGGTATCCATGATACCTGCAGGTATCATGGATACCAACTGAAATATTGGAGTTTGATTGTTAAATTATATATTTTTTTATGATCGAAAATGTGGAACTGTCCGATAACTCGGAACTTACCCTAAACTATTTAGTAAATTTATAATGTTACGAGAAATATTAGTTTATATGTATTCAATATTAGTCTAATATTCAAATATAAATTTTTTGTGGCAAAAATAGTTATTTAATATTTTCATGATTCATTTATTATGACTATGATAAATTGATGTTATTTTTATGATAAATTTTTCATTTTATAATATAAATTTATGATATTTTATTTGATAAATTTATATTTTATAAAATATTTTTATGATAAGCCTCCCCAAAGTGTTGTTTTACAACAGGGTGAAACAACAGCTTGGTGTGGTTGAACAGGGTGAAACAACAGCTTGGTGTGGTTGAACAGGGTGAAACAACAGCTTGGTGTGGTTGAACAGGGTGAAACAACAGCTTGGTGTGGTTGTACAGGGTGAAACAACAGCTTGGTGTGGTTGTACAGGGTGAAACAACAGCTTGGTGTGGTTGAACAGGGTGAAACAACAGCTTGGTGTGGTTGTACAGGGTGAAACAACAGCTTGGTGTGGTTGTACAGGGTGAAACAACAGCTTGGTGTGGTTGTACAGGGTGAAACAACAGCTTGGTGTGGTTGAACAGGGTGAAACAACAGCTTGGTGTGGTTGTACAGGGTGAAACAACAGCTTGGTGTGGTTGTACAGGGTAAAACAACAGCTTGGTGTTGTTGTACAGGGTGAAACAACAGCTTGGTGTGGTTGTACAGGGTGAAACAACAGCTTGGTGTGGTTGTACAGGGTGAAACAACAGCTTGGTGTGGTTGAACAGGGTGAAACCACAGCTTGGTGTGGTTGAACAGGGTGAAACAACAGCTTGGTGTGGTTGAACAGGGTGAAACAACAGCTTGGTGTGGTTGAACAGGGTGAAACAACAGCTTGGTGTGGTTGAACAGGGTGAAACAACAGCTTGGTGTGGTTGAACAGGGTGAAACAACAGCTTGGTGTGGTTGAACAGGGTGAAACAACAGCTTGGTGTGGTTGAACAGGGTGAAACAACAGCTTGGTGTGGTTGAACAGGGTGAAACAACAGCTTGGTGTGGTTGTACAGGGTGAAACAACAGCTTGGTGTGGTTGTACAGGGTGAAACAACAGCTTGGTGTGGTTGTACAGGGTGAAACAACAGCTTGGTGTGGTTGTACAGGGTGAAACAACAGCTTGGTGTGGTTGTACAGGGTGAAACAACAGCTTGGTGTGGTTGTACAGGGTGAAACAACAGCTTGGTGTGGTTGTACAGGGTGAAACAACAGCTTGGTGTGGTTGTACAGGGTGAAACAACAGCTTGGTGTGGTTGTACAGGGTGAAACAACAGCTTGGTGTGGTTGAACAGGGTGAAACAACAGCTTGGTGTGGTTGTACAGGGTGAAACAACAGCTTGGTGTGGTTGTACAGGGTGAAACAACAGCTTGGTGTGGTTGTACAGGGTGAAACAACAGCTTGGTGTGGTTGTACAGGGTGAAACAACAGCTTGGTGTGGTTGTACAGGGTGAAACAACAGCTTGGTGTGGTTGTACAGGGTGAAACAACAGCTTGGTGTGGTTGAACAGGGTGAAACAACAGCTTGGTGTGGTTGTACAGGGTAAAACAACAGCTTGGTGTTGTTGTACAGGGTGAAACAACAGCTTGGTGTGGTTGTACAGGGTGAAACAACAGCTTGGTGTGGTTGTACAGGGTGAAACAACAGCTTGGTGTGGTTGAACAGGGTGAAACCACAGCTTGGTGTGGTTGAACAGGGTGAAACAACAGCTTGGTGTGGTTGAACAGGGTGAAACAACAGCTTGGTGTGGTTGAACAGGGTGAAACAACAGCTTGGTGTGGTTGAACAGGGTGAAACAACAGCTTGGTGTGGTTGAACAGGGTGAAACAACAGCTTGGTGTGGTTGAACAGGGTGAAACAACAGCTTGGTGTGGTTGAACAGGGTGAAACAACAGCTTGGTGTGGTTGAACAGGGTGAAACAACAGCTTGGTGTGGTTGAACAGGGTGAAACAACAGCTTGGTGTGGTTGTACAGGGTGAAACAACAGCTTGGTGTGGTTGTACAGGGTGAAACAACAGCTTGGTGTGGTTGTACAGGGTGAAACAACAGCTTGGTGTGGTTGTACAGGGTGAAACAACAGCTTGGTGTGGTTGTACAGGGTGAAACAACAGCTTGGTGTGGTTGTACAGGGTGAAACAACAGCTTGGTGTGGTTGTACAGGGTGAAACAACAGCTTGGTGTGGTTGAACAGGGTGAAACAACAGCTTGGTGTGGTTGTACAGGGTGAAACAACAGCTTGGTGTTGTTGTACAGGGTGAAACAACAGCTTGGTGTGGTTGTACAGGGTGAAACAACAGCTTGGTGTGGTTGTACAGGGTGAAACAACAGCTTGGTGTGGTTGTACAGGGTGAAACAACAGCTTGGTGTGGTTGTACAGGGTGAAACAACAGCTTGGTGTGGTTGAACAGGGTGAAACAACAGCTTGGTGTGGTTGAACAGGGTGAAACAACAGCTTGGTGTGGTTGTACAGGGTGAAACAACAGCTTGGTGTGGTTGAACAGGGTGAAACCACAGCTTGGTGTGGTTGAACAGGGTGAAACAACAGCTTGGTGTGGTTGAACAGGGTGAAACAACAGCTTGGTGTGGTTGAACAGGGTGAAACAACAGCTTGGTGTGGTTGAACAGGGTGAAACAACAGCTTGGTGTGGTTGAACAGGGTGAAACAACAGCTTGGTGTGGTTGAACAGGGTGAAACAACAGCTTGGTGTGGTTGTACAGGGTGAAACAACAGCTTGGTGTGGTTGTACAGGGTGAAACAACAGCTTGGTGTGGTTGTACAGGGTGAAACAACAGCTTGGTGTGGTTGTACAGGGTGAAACAACAGCTTGGTGGTGTGTTACAGGGTGAAACAACAGCTTGGTGTGGTTGTACAGGGTGAAACAACAGCTTGGTGTGGTTGTACAGGGTGAAACAACAGCTTGGTGTGGTTGTACAGGGTGAAACAACAGCTTGGTGGTGTTGTTTTACCCTGTACAACCACATTAAGCGGTGTTCACCCTTTAGCAACTTTGCTTCGCTGGCATATTGTTCTAACTGGTTTAGCGTCTCCGTTGCTGTGGTTACGCATCCCAGAACTCATTTCAACCCTGTAATGCCCGTGTGGTGTCTTTTGTCACTCTATTAGAAAATAGTAATCAGTTTCTCCTATTTTAAATCTTAAATTATATTTTCTTTGAACTAGTTTTGTATTGTAAAGTTTATTTAAAATACTGTTTTAATTTAATTCTTTTTTCTTATGCCTTAAACCTGTCAAAATTTGTTAGAATTTAAAAATATAGTTGAATACCGTTTAAATATTATTTTTTTAAAGTTAATTTAAAATGAATTATTATAACAAATTGTTGAAATATCATTTTAAATTATGTTGAATGTAATATATAGAGACAGGGTGATTACCGAGTTAATGATCGTTTCAACATTATCGACCATAAAAATGAAAAGTTTATATAACATTTTGAGGTACAGTGGAAATATCATTTATTTTTTCCTGACATATGACCGAAAATGTGATACAATTCAACAACTGGGTCGTTCTCCCTTATTTCCATTTTTATCAATGGAAGATATATGTGAATCAATATAAATTACTATTGGTTTACATGACATATGTTTTAAAATATCACGCATGTAATTTACAAAAATGAACTAATAATTCTTTATATAACTTTACTCGATTTATAATTCATTGTAAAAATGTACTACTTTTTATTGAATCAAAATATACTGATAAAGTTATATGAAAAGTAAGAATAATAAAAGGCATGTGAAAAATATATTATATCTAAAATTAATAATTATTTATTAACTTTCTGTAATAATTGTTTTATAACTTTAATTAATTATTATATAGCAACTTTATTTAATAATTATCTTATAACTTTATTAAATAATATTATTTTTATGACTAACTAATAAAATTTTATATTACAATTACAATTTTATGTCCATTAAAAACGTTTTTCATTAACTTTTTTCTAGAAGTATTGGTTGGTTTATATCCTACAATATTTAGTTTATTTCGAGTAAATATAATCTGATTATTTGTAGGCTGGGACATTTTTCTTTGTATTGCGGGTCCAGTAAAGTTAGCATCATTTTAAACAGGATAAGTAGCATGCCTGGGGCACACATGCCACGTAAAGAAACTATCAAATTTGATGCTATTTTCCTAACAACCTACACAGCTACCGTCAAACACACAGAAAATATCTACCACCTTTTGAAAAATATATTACTGCTAAAAAAAAAAGAGCGGGTAAATTTTTCGTGACAAATTTTTTCCGGTATTCGAATATAGTTTGAAGTGAATTGTTAATAAAGGGTAAGTTACAAATTATCGAACGGATTCACATTTTCGATCATATGTGAAAAACTATATAATAATATAGATTTGTTTTAATTAGTATTCATGATACCTGCAGGTATCATGAATACTAATTAAAAATAATGAGATATAATAATTATTATAGTTTTTTATATGATCGAAAAAGTGGAATCGTTTGATAACTCGAGACGTTCCCCCATTTTAATTGTTGATTATTCGTGGATACTGAAATAATTATAGAAAGTTGTCATTGTAACCTGAATCAAATTAAATAACAAATAGATTCAATGTTGTAAAAGCACATATTGCCTTAAAATATGTGTGGCAAAGTGGAATGTTTTGAGGACGCTTGTCGGAGAAATTTGAAGTCGTGGCACAATGTAGCGCCGCCCCTCAGCAGGTACTTACGCCTGTAGGTAAGCTGCCACAAGTACTCAACACGAAGCCGACGGTGACGGACGCGATACTGCTCATGTCCCGCCCGAAACCGGGAAAAAGTGGAAAAAATATTTCCTGTCCCAATTAGTAGTTTCCAGCATGCAACTCGAGAAGATTATGGGTGAAGTTACTTCCTCCGGTGGAGACGATGAGGAAACCAAAGATCTTGATAGTATTCCTTCCCCCGCTGTTCCCCACACAAGTCCCGCACCACCAGTCAGTTCATTCAGCCAGGATATAATGTGTGCCACACTCGCCCAAAAATCTAATTTGACGGATATTTCAAATTGCACCTCTACTTTCAACACCATCCATGATTCGAGTTTCAATATCGACCATTTTCTGATGTCCGGATCTCAAACCCAATCGGGGAGTTTGCGTAATGACTGTGTCGGAGCTCCGTATATCAAAAACTTCGAGAACGTGGAACACTACTCGAAAACCAGAGAATTTACAAACCTCCATAGTCAGGACCTAGGAAATGTTTCTGGTAGTTCATCAGTTGAAACAGAACACGAAATGCCAGCATGTGCCTCTTTGTACAACAGCGACAGTGGGTTCTCGTTGTTTAACATCGGGGAAGAAAGTCTAGTCGTCACTTCGCAACAAGCGCTTGAAATGTTCGAAAATAATGATGAGCCTTCTTCAGAATACCAAGCAGGCGAAACACCCCAGCCGTATAATGGAAATGAAGTGTTACTTTCGAACTATGAACAGGTTGAGGATGTTCCGCAGTCGATGGAGGGGGTTGAAGATGTGATGAGCGGTAGCATTTCGAACGGTGCTCCGGCAGCTTGCGGGGAAGTCGAGATTCAAACTTCAGATATTATAGCAGATGCTTCGAACTGTTTAAATGAAACTGCGATGGACGAAGCTCAAAACTACCCAACGATCTCTCACTCTGATGAATCCGAATATACTCCTTTGACGGCCGCACGATCTGATATGTTAGATCCAACCTCTCAGTTCGATAGCACCTTCAACGATCTCATTGAGGGCAATATACCTTTTCAGTATAACATAAATGATCAACTTGACGATAACGTCTCACAACAGTATTTCATAAATACGGTACTAGATCTTTCTAAGAAATATCTCGATGATGAAGCGTTCATAGATAGTTCTACCAAAACAAATGTTGGTGATTCAAATACTCAAAACCCGGATTATATTCCGGATAACGTTAATTCGGTTGAGAACAATCCAACCCAGTTTCCAATTGAAGAATCAATACCTAACTTATCAAAAATGTTCGCTGATGTTTCTTCAAATCAAAATATTGATGATCAGTATTTACCAAACTACTGTTTTCAAAATCAAAATACACCTTCAAACGATAATAGGTACAATAGTTTGCAAGAAGTTCCAACTGATGAAGTAGGTCATCCAACTAAATACGATCAACCTGTCGATCTCCTTCGATCTTCACCATCGGAAAACTATAAGAAGATGACCTTACGCAAATACAACGAGTCGCAACTAAGATATCCTCTCAAAAAAAGATGCTTGAAGCTATCAGATTTATCTGAAATCGACGGCATCAAATTATCAACCGGCGAAAACATCAGTACGAAGAAACTCCACAGAATCCTGAACCGTGAAATGAAACGGAAGAAACTGAAGAAGCACTCCAAGATGAAAAACCTGACTCGATCCGCCATCTACAAACAATCAACGATGTGTCTGTCCGCGCAAAACAAGAAACAGGCATACGATGTCGATTCGACGCCAGCCGATATCACCACCTTCATAAACAATTTCACCATTGACGAGTTTGATGATCTGACGCCTGAAACCAACGTTGGACAACTTGGTGAAGCGTCTTGGAAGGAGGGGAAAAAGATTGTGGAGGATCAGGATCACAACCCACCAAATCAGTCCGATGATAAAATGATAAAAGAGACTATGGTTATACCTAGAAATGAAGACACCGATGGTGACTCTCTGAAAGTCCAGTTGGTTTATCTTCTTTATCCACCGGGAAATAAGAGTGAATCTAGTGAGTATTAGGGAACAACTTTAATTCAATTAGAGTAAACTCCTCTATAGTGATTAGTGAATATAGTGTCCTGGGTAAGGAATGTACACTGTATAGTTTACAAATTTCCTTCAGTCTACCATTGGCAATTAGTTTTCTAAAAAATAATTGCCATTTTATGGCTGACTAAAGAAAATTGGTTCACTATACAGGGTAGCTCCTTACTCTTGACTCTACATTCACTATAGAGGAGCTCTACTGTGGAAGGGTAAATTCCGAGTTATCGAACAGTTCCACATTGCCGATCGATCATCTAAGAAAAATATATGTTATTTAACCTTTTAACTCGCTATTATATTTATTATATACTTTTTCTTAAATTATTGATAACTTGAGTGGTTACATTATATTTATTTTTCGACAATTTTCGTCACTACGATTTTTTTTTCATTAAATTATTTCTATGAAAGAATCCAACATGTGTTAAAATATTTGTAAAAAAACATTTCTTGCTGTTATTTATTATTTGTATTTATTTTAATTTGTTTATTCTTTCTTTTATATCTTTTAACAGTAATTATTATTTCCAAACCTGAGTGAAGTTAACAAACTATTTATTTTAATTTGTTTATTTTTCATTTACAGATGCCTCACCAAAACAAAATGGCAGAAACCACAGACTTTCTGTAAGTAAAAAAAATTCAGTTGTGGTTTCCACTTTTATTTGGAAAAAACTTCAAAATGAACATTAAAAATTTCTATTTGTTAAATAATATTTTAAATGAATATATAAACTTTTCGTTAATCCAAATTTTTAAGTAAAAGTTACTGATTCATTTTCATTTTTTTATGGTATGGTATTCGCATAACTCAAAAAGTGTTCGACCAAATTGCATAAAATTTTGTGGGACGATTGGTCAATGTCCAGGAACCATTTGGTTAGATTTCGGGTCGAAGGTCAAGGTCACATAAAGGTCAATATGAACAAAGAATATAGCGTGGTGGCGAAGGTATGCGCTCTACGAGTGCCCATTGTAGTTCACAAATTATGATTGTTTATGACTCTCAAAATGCATTCAATGAGACAGTTCTTTTGACAATATGCATTTAAAATCATACATAATATTATAGACGGAGAGAATTAAAGAGTATTGAATGGTTCTACACCAGCGGTATACAGTATTCGATACCATTTCATTTCGTCTGTGATATTCTTAAGATCTATGATTTTAAATGCATATTGTCACAACCCTAGTTATAAACCAACATAGTTTATAACTAAAACAGGAACTCGTAGAGCGTATACCTTCATCGCCGCTACATTTTTTTGTTCATATTGACTTTTTCTTTACCTTGTCCTTTGACCCGATCGCTTCCAAAATTCTACCAAATGGTTCCTGGACATTGACCAATCGTCTCACCAAATTTCAGGCAATTTGGTTGAATACTTTTTTATTCATGCGAATAACAAGATTACTAATAAATAAATACCGACTAAAATATAACCTTCTGCAATTTTACGAAGGTAGCAATGCTATTTGAAAATTTTCCATCCGATAATTAGTGAAAGATCAATATTCACTTATTAATTTATTTAAATAAAGAGGGATTTAATTATAATTTTATTGTACAGAAACCAGAGCTGATAAAAAAAAATTTAACTAAAAACCCCTAACTGTACCTCTTCCCCCAGGATGAAGGCAAGAGTGGCTTCAAACCCTACTCCCCCGGTGGTTATGCCCCCCTCCCCTCCCCTCAGTTCAGCCCCAGCTCCCCCTCTGCCTTCACTCCCCTGGGGGGTGACAGACTCCACACCCTCAGTGCCAGGACTAAAACTCTAAGCTGGTTATCTGAGGGGGAGACGAAGCAGACCAACACCAATGAACAGGGTGAGAAATATAGTTTGTATAGAAATATTTATTTTCCATTGGTTTAAGTTTATTTTAGTATTTTACTTTATTTATATGTATTTATTTCAATTTTTTTTAAATTTTTTATTAATTTTACTTTATTTTATCATTTTTTAGTATTTATTTTCATTTCAAGTATATAGTTTACTATATTTTCATTATTATCTTTTTACTATCAATTGTTCAGTTTACTAGTAACTATAAATAATTTTCAGACCTGGAAACTAATATACATATATTTTATTTACTGTCCTAGTCCTCGGTTTTATATTCTATTCATTTTAAATACTTTATCTTCTAATTCTTATCCCCCCCTAGAAAACACCTTAGTTGTCCCCCAAAGGAAGAACAAGGACTACAACACCCAGGACATGTCCCTGTGGGAGTTCAAAGACGTCGCACACTTCCTCATCGACGCCATGAACGACCTCAACATCGGCATCGAAGTCGCAGATTTCTCGCAACTCAGTAACGTCGACGGCAGGAAGTTACTGTCCATGGAACCGCCCGATTTCGACAGGTTTGCGCTAGGGGCGGGACAGAGCGTTTTCGACCACGTGCAGAAATACAGACATCAAATGAGACAGAGTGAGTGGGGAAAAACTTAGTTACCGTACACCCCATAATGAACAGTTATTAACCAACATTTTTTCACTGGAACTTTTATTTTCCTATAACTTTTTTTTTCACTAAAAAATTGTTCACTAGTTTCTTTTATTCACTAATTCTTCTGCGATCGAAAATGTCTAACCGTTCAATAACTCAGAACTTCCCCTCCATATTCCACTAGAATTCATTAATTTTATTTATTTGGTAGTTCTATTGTAGCTTTAGTTGGAGCAATTTATTTTTAAGTGAAAACATGAAAATGGTTTTCCATTAACTGAACCAGTAATTTGTAAAAACATGTGAATAGGTTACTAAATTACAGAAAGTTACATTATTTAATTCAGTTTAAATTATTTAAACTATTATATTTCATTTCCTTTCAATGTCAAACCCTCCTAATAGCTAATGAAAATGATTTAAATTTTCTATAGCTATACTTTCTTTGCTAATTACCAAATATTTCCCCTCAGATGAATTACCTCCAGCACCCCCACCCGATACAAACCCCCACCCCTCTCCCCCTCTCTATTACCAATCCACCACCACCACCATCATCAAAACCTCCCCCCACACCCACTCACCACCAGAAGCTTCCCCCTCTGCCTTCTACCATCCTCCTCAACCATCCACTTACCAACCTCCAACCACAATGGTTGCTTCTTACGCTCAAGATCAACCTTACGTCTACGATACGCCGGAGGACCCCCGTGGGCACCACACATTGTACGAAGAGTCTGACCAAGGTAAGGGACAACATCTTATAGGTCTGGTAAAAGCACAGTATACAGAATAGGGAAGTAACAACATCTTGTAGGGCTGGTAAAGGCACAGTATACAGAATAGGGAAGTAACAACATCTTGTAGGGCTGGTAAAGGCACAGTATACAGAATAGGGAAGTAACAACATCTTATAGGGCTGGTAAAGGCACAGTATACAGAATAGGGAAGTAACAACATCTTATAGGGCTGGTAAAGGCACAGTATACAGAATAGGGAAGTAAAAACATATTTACATATTTTTATGGGTTATAAAGACAGTTTAATATAATTTTTTCTCTAGCTATAGATTAAAAATGATGGTTTAATCTTTTCTTTTGTTCAGAAGATAGCAGTGACGATGAAGATTATGAAGGTGATATGGAAGAAGAAGAGATCATACCTGAAGTGAAAGTACCCGACCCTCCTAAGAAAAGGGGTCCAGGCAGACCCCCTAAACCAGGTAAGACTGGACTATAATCATTTAGACTTTTCAGCTTCTTATTTCTAATGGAAGAATGTTTTTGTAGCATCAATGTATAACTTATATAATTAAGTTATTTAATTATTTGTTTACCAAGTTTCTTCAATTCTACAGATAGTGAACGCAAGAAGAAGAAAAAGAAAGATGGCAGACTCTGGGAGTTCATCCGCAATCTCCTCCTTAACCCGGAGACGTGTCCCTCCATGGTCAAATGGGAGGACGCGGAGGAAGGAATCTTCCGCTTCACCAACTCCGAAAAAGTAGCTGAGCGGTGGGGCAGTCGCAAGAACAACGGTAAGATGAATTACGAGAAGCTTAGCAGGGCCATGAGGTACTACTACAAAGGCAAGATATTTGAGCCAGTGCTGGGCAAGAGGCTGGTGTATAAGTTTGGTGTCAATGCTAAGGGCTGGAAACCTAACCAGGGGAACTTTGATGGCCACTAAAGAGAAGAGTGTTGTGTTATCACCTGTGATAGGGTAGGAGTTATTGAACTGGTACACATTGACCATCATAAGAGAAATATTAAAGTAACACTTTGTTGTCTTGTTAGGATATTTAGTCAGAGTATAAATTTTTTTATATGATCAGGAAGGTACAGTTCTATATCTTCAAAACTGCCCTAGATTTTATTGGATTTTCCTAGTAGGTTCTTGTTTTGTTTGTTTTGAATTTTTACACGAGTTATTTATTGAAATTTTTAGTCTTCCTACTTTTTTGCCATATTTACAATAATAGTGTTAATAGCTGATAAATATATGGTGCATATTAATGGGCTTTATAATGTACAATTCAATGATAGATGGTTATTTATTATAAAAAATAGTAATTAGGACTTGTAGACAATATTTCAAATTGTGATAAAATAATTCGCTGCTCAAGATAACTTTTTATGAGAAATAAAAATTAGGTACATAGTTATATCACTACCTCGATAGAAGTACTAATCAATTGTAAATAAGTTTGTTATGTTACTATTTTAAATATGTTGCGTAAGTCTTGCTCTGCAATTCAATGTTTATAATTCTTTATTTTGATAAATTATATGTGCGAGTTTTTTTCAAGCAGCTTTTATTATTCCCAAACATCGGAAAATGAAAAAATTACAGTAAGAAATATTGTTTAATCTAAGGACTTGACTTAAAGTACATTGAAATTAGTAGGCTGTTTTTCTTAGGATATTCTGTCAACGGCTTCCAACATGATGATACTGCTACCCCTCATAACCTGAAATAAAAGTACAAATAAGCGTAAAGGAATGGAATCTTTCCCAGAAGAGAGGCACTACTGTGTATCAGAGATAATAAAATGATCCAACTTGAAAAATGTAACCAACATGCATTACATATACAGGTGAATACTAATATTGTGCCTTTAATAAATTAATATTGAAAGTTATTATGACAATAAATATTTTGTGCCTCTATACTGGAAAAGAACCCTTGCATTGATGTAGTGATTTTGAACTAATATTAGACAATTTACCTAACGAATAATTTAAAGCCTACTTAAGTAGGTATTCTTATTACTATGCACACAAAATGAAACAGAATTGCGTGATTAAAAATAATTACTGGAGTTCATGTAGAAGAATATGGAATGATAAGGAAAGTTACACGTGATCAGACTTCACATTTTCTATCATAAGAGAAATTATATTTTTTTTTGTAACTCAATTGGTAAAAGGAAATATTTAATGTTGCTGACATCAAATGGAACTTAAATACAAGGGACTGAAAGTAGCAGTCAGAAAGGAAAGTGGCTTCATGAACAAAGTCACCTAGCTACCACCAGTCTTGTGACCGACCATGCTTATGGATGCAGAAAAGCTACTCCGTGAATTCTCGCTTACCAATGATTTAACAAAAAAAAGGATAAAATTAAGTCTACCTAACACTAAAATCTAGGACCTTGTAGTTGCTATCCTCCAAAACTGCAATTGCACTAAAATAATAGTTAATGCTCCATAATATAAATTACAACAGTTCAGGCAAATATCTCACTACATCACGGTTTACAATTGAATTATGTAATCTTACATGTGGAATAGGTGGGTTTACCACTTTGTCTGTCATATTCATTTTCTTCATCACGATCAAAAGCCATTAGCTTGAATCACGAGCGACTCGGGATCAGAAAATACTAAAGGTCGGATTGGTTCATGACCTCTACTAACACCAACTTTCTGAGTACTGTGAGTGTCAGAGTACGGCAATAGCTACTCAACTCACCACTGATCCAACATTATTCCTCTTTCCCTCTCTAGTAATTTCCACTCCATCTTCCAGCACCAGGTTGAGGAAGGGGTCAAAGCCACGCAGAGTGCCTTCTACTTGTCTGCCACCATTGAGCTTAGCCTTGATGTGCTTGTCCATGTACCTGAAACACAACCACAAAATTAGTCATATAGCCTTGAGAAAATAATTAACAGACACCGCAAACATTTCGAATTCATAGTTAACTAGTTTTGAATAGAATATTTGATTTGTGTTCTTGTGGGAGACTTTGTTAGTAGCAGATTTAATTATTTGGTCTGGATCTTCAAATTTCTCTCAGAACTAAACAATTTTTCATAATCAAGCTCAAAGTAACATAGGAATTAATTTCAAGATCTCTCCCACAGATCTCGCAAATCTAAGGTCGGATTTGACCGATCCATCAACATTTCTCTAAATTAGCGACAGAAAATTAATGGTAACATTACTAACATAGGAATAAATAGCTAAAAATCCACCGACTTTGCTTGAATATTATTTTCAAACACTGAAGAAACACAGTCTGGCAGACATGATGGTGGAAATACAATGAATGATGAGATGCAGTCTGGAATAAGTCTTATAAAATTTATCAATAGGTTAATCAGTTTGCAAAATATGGAACGTTTTTCAGAAATTGGGATTTGGCCGCAACAAATAACATGGTTACACGAGAGCATAGGAATTAATTTCAATTCAATAAAGCATGTCCAAATCGCCATTTTAATGGCGATTTTGTGTCACTTGGTGACAGTTATATTGAGTCCTTCAATTACAAATGGCAAGAAATATCTATTTTTCTCCTATGCTACAATGTTATTTTGGAGAAAATTTATGATAGTTTAATCATTTTGGAGAGAACTGGAGAGACAAATGGGAGAGTTTATGACTTAAGAGCCATACTATTTTACTTGGGGCACAGGGTTAATCCTCAAATATACTATTCAGACCAAGTAAAATAGTATGGCTCATAAACTCTCCAAAAGAAACCAAATTTCTCTTCTCCAAAATGATCAAATTATCATATATTCTCTCCAAAATAACATTATAGCATAGGAGAAAATTAGATATATCTTGCCATTTGCAATTGAAGGGCTCAAAATAACCATCTTAAACTCACCATTAAAATGGCAAGTTTGGACATGCTTTATTATCTGGGTACGATAAAGACTACCATAGCAAAGTGCCATAATTTACCTACCTGACTTATTCTCAGCAAAATAAATGCAAAGTAAAATAGGAGAAATTTATTGATTATTTGCACAGAAAATATTAAAAATGTCCCATATTATGTAGGCTGAATTATGTTCACATGATAATACAATAGACCCGGCAGACCCTCCCGGCCACCACTCTGGAAAAAGTTTGTCTTTTCATGATGAAAAAAAAGCAGCTTATTAAAGTGTTAAGGATTGTTCGCACAGAAGATGTTGAAAATGTCCCATATTCTACAGACTGGCCTGCAGTCTGCCAGACTGCAGGAACTGGTAAACTGTTCTCCAAGAAATCTTCTATTTTCACCTTTTGTTCACATTAAAATTAATGTAAATATAGGAGGAATTAAGGTTTAGGTTTGTTCGCACAGAAAATGTTAAAAATGTCCCCTATTCTGCAGACTGGGCAGTCTGGGCCAGATTGTATTTGGTGGTAAATTCCAATTATTTATGATATGTCAGGAGATATTCAATTTCTCTAATAAAAAATTCCTGCAATGTCGGAGAATCTTTAGCCATTAATACCTATATTACCCTTAATTTTTGGAGAAACTGGAAAAATGTTGGGAGGACTAGACAAATTGATGAAAAATGTTGGCCAGTCTGTATTTGATGCACAAAATCCCACTGACTTTTTCAAAAAGCTGAAAAAATCCACCATAAATTTCCAGTAATTTTGCTGATCCACCAACATTTTACCCATTTTTCCACCGAAAATTCCAAGTAAAATAGTATGTCTCATAAACTCGCCATTTGTCTCTCCAGCTCTCTCCAAAATTCCCAGTCTGCAGAATATGCGAGATATTTGGGATATTCTCTCCGAACAATTTTGAATTAATTCCTATATTTACATTAATTTTGCTACGAATATTTCTGAATTAATTCCTATATTTACATTAATTTTGCTACGAACAGATTAAGAGATCTCTACGAACACCTAACCAGTTTCTGCAGACTGGCAAAATTCAACAAATTCTCTCCAAAATGATCAAATTTTCATAAATTCTCACCAAAATAACATTGTAGCATAGGAGAAAAATAGATAAAACTCGCCATTTGCATTTGAAGGGCTCAAAATAACTGTCACAAACTCGCCATTAAAATGGCGAGTTTGGACATGCTTTATTACTTGGCGAAAATTAAGGTCAACATAGGAATAAATAGGTAAAAATCCACCGACTTTGCCAGAAGGCAGAATATTATTTTCAGAGGGAAAAATTCCACCGACATGTTGGCCAAGTAAAATAGTATGTCTCTTAAACTCGCCATTTGTCTCTCCAGCTCTCTCCAAAATTCAACAAATTCTCTCCAAAATGATCAAATTTTCATAAATTCTCTCCAAAATAACATTGTAGCATAGGAGAAAAATAGATAAAACTCGCCATTTGCATTTGAAGTGCTCAAAATAACTGTCACAAACTAGCCATTAAAATGGCGAGTTTGGACATGCTTTATTACTTGGCATGTCGGTGGAATTTACCACGAAATACAGACTGGAATGTTGGCAGATATTTCTCAGATTTTTAAAAAAGTTAGGAGTTCAGTGCACCAAATACAAACTGGTAAACAATCATGAAGTGCCAGTCTGCAGAATGTGTCTCTTCTCCCGCAGAGACTTTAATTTGAGAGAGAGCTACTCTCTGACTCTCAGCAGCAGATTCAGAATCTCTCGCAGCTAAATTAATAGTAACATAAGAATTAATTCCAACTCTCCCGCAGAGATCTCCAATTTCTAAAATTCAATCAAAAACTCCTGCAGAGAATCTTGGAAAAATGTTCCATATTCTGCAGACTGGATGTAGTGTGCCAGACTGCATTTCATGGTAAATTCCACTGACTTGTTGGTGGAATTTTTTTTCTTTTGAAAATAATATTCTGGCAAAGTCAGTGGATTTTTAGCCATTTATTCCTATGTTGCCAATAAATAATTTTTGATAGAAAAATGGGTAAAATGTTGGTGATCAGCCAAATTACTGGAAATTTATGGTGGGTTTTTCAGCTTTTTCAAAATGTTAGTGGAATTTTGTGCACCAAATCCAGACTGGGAAAGTGTGCACTGTGTGACTGTGAGTGTGTTATGTGTAGTACAACAAACTCAAACTACATAAGTAACATAACAGACAATTATGTTGGTATCACTATCATTGATAGAATGTAGGTACAGTGGTTCGTCGTATTATAGTGCGCCCGGCACTGCGCCGTAATGTGGTGCGCCGCTCAGCTTTTAGGTACTGTTGAGCCAGCCTGCCAGTGACTGCCACTGGCTTGGCCTTAAAGTGCCATTTGGGCATTTACACACAAATACAATTATACAGACTGGGTTGTGACATTGTCTGCATGTGGAGTTGCATTTATGATTTAGGTAGTTATATATTTATGAATTGATTTCTGCATAGATGAAAATATTGTGTATTCTCTGCTTAGTTAAGTTATCAGACGAAGTAAACAAAGAGCAAATGCCATTTTCCTAGAGAGCCAACAGGAAAATCCTACAAACTGGCTCTTTTGGCATTAATTACTAAATCTAAAAGGTTGTGTAATAACTTACTTCTTGAGTTCAGGAGGGTGGGCTTTGCTACTCATTCTGATGTAATTTGATAGACCAGAAAATAGGAAAAATTTATGGAATTTGACGCGTTTGCAGTGCAGCGGGAAACGTTTTGATATTCCAATGCGGTGACGAGTGTTGACTTACTTAGATAATGGTGTAGACATTTAAAACCGCTAGATTTCGGTTTAATCTCGTTAGATTTAAGGAAATATTGAATTTTGGCTATTGTATTAAAATATATTTACCATTCCAAGTCGAAATCATTTTTCATATTTTCAGAAAATAACTTTTCGGGCAAAGGAAAAGTAAGTCACCATTGTACAATTTCATCTAAGACCAATTAAGTTTACTAGCCATCTATACATAGTGATACTTCAGTAGAATTTACATTTAAACTTTACTGTATAAATCCTCCTGTCACCCTGTGGGCTATAGAATATTCAATTACATAACATAGGTAAAAGCTAGCACATGTGAGTTGTAATTATGAATTATCGAACAGTTAGGCCTACATATGGCTTTAACTATAGAATTATATTCCATATCGTACGTCCCAAATTATTAATATGCTATATACATATGTATTGAGAGCTGTAAGAGGATTTTCCTGCAAATTCTTTTAAAATAATCAGCACTGCTTATTCGTTTACACATATCTGTCGTGTCGCAATTATAAGCCCCTAACTTTTTGGGACTCTCTGATCGTGGACCATATAAGATTGGTTCCAATGTCTTGAACCCAAAATTCTGGAAGTAAGGAATGAGAAAAGTCTGATTAGCATATCATGACCTACGTTGGCATCCACTTCCCGACTACTATGAGTGTCTGTAAATTGATATAGACTAGCGGAGCAAGTAAAGATGACGGACAAATTAAGGGTCCGTTAACTTTACTAGTTTAAATTCTGGTCCGTTATCTTCACTTGGTTAAATTATTATTATTTGACCAATAATTGGAATAAGAACATAATTTTGGAATCATAGATACCACATTAAAGGATTTAAGCAGAAGTTTTTTTTCCATTTTTCAAAATGGATCACATTTTTTTTATCAATTCTTTCAATTAATAAAATATGCAAAATTAATGTATAATCATTAGTATTATCATTTATACCTACGGTTGTATATTTATAAAATACTAAAGCAAATATTTTTAAAACTATAGAAAAGTTTTCTGGTCCGTTATCTTTACCAGCTTCATTTCTGGTCCGTTATCTTTACTTGCTCCAGACTAGCTACATGCCGAATTTAAAAAATTATCAACGTATCGAAATATGCAATGCAAATAACTTGTGTGGAAAAATTTTAAATTACGAAAACCAATATTCAGACGATCAAATCCTGTCTATTATCTATTAATTTTCTATGCGCTTATATAAGTATCAATATAACAAATTATTATAACAAGAAATATTATAGTTAATTTTTACATTCGGCTATTGGAATAATTTTCCACTGCAGTGTAGAGAGGGTGACGCGTTTTATTTCTTTGCAGACAATAAAACAACCTAATTAATAATTAGACCCGAAACTTACCTGATTGGCAACATATTCATTATTTTAAAAGACGTAAAAGTCTTTACTTTATTAAAAAGTAAAAGTAAAAACCTACCAATCAATATAACGCACAAATAAACATGAATTTTAATACAAATACAAGCCGATAGGATACTTGAGCCTATATGACACAGTAGCCGATATGACACAGTAGCCGATAGTACACAGTAGCCGATATGACACAGTAGCCGATAGTACACAGTAGCCGATATGACACAGTAGCCGATATGACACAGTAGCCGATAGTACACAGTAGCCGATATGACACAGTAGCCGATATGACACAGTAGCCGATATGACACAGTAGCCGATAGTACACAGTAGCCGATATGACACAGTAGCCGATATGACAGAGTAGCCGATATGACACAGTAGCCGATAGTACACAGTAGCCGATATGACACAGTAGCCGATAGTACACAGTAGCCGATATGACACAGTAGCCGATATGACACAGTAGCCGAAAGTACACAGTAGCCGATATGACACAGTAGCCGATATGACACAGTAGCCGATAGAACACAGTAGCCGATATGACACAGTAGCCGATATGACAGAGTAGCCGATATGACACAGTAGCCGATATGACAGAGTAGCCGATATGACACAGTATAGCAGATATGACACAGTAGCCGATATGACACAGTAGCCGATAGAACACAGTAGCCGATATGACACAGTAGCCGATATGACACAGTAGCCGATATGACACAGTAGCCGATATGACAGAGTAGCCGATATGACACAGTATAGCAGATATGACACAGTAGCCGATATGACACAGTAGCCGATATGACACAGTAGCCGATATGACACAGTAGCCGATAGGAAACAGTAGCCGATATGACACAGTAGCCGATATGACACAGTAGCCGATATGACACAGTAGCCGATATGACACAGTAGCCGATGTGACACAGTAGCCGATAGAACACTGTAGCTGATATGACACAGTAGCCGATATGACACAGTAGCCGATATAACACAGTAGCCGATATGACACAGTAGCCGATATGACACAGTTGTCGATATGAAACAGTAGCTGATATGACACAGTAGCTGATATGACACAGTAGTCGATAGGAAACAGTAGCTGATATGACACAGTAGCCGATATGACACAGTAGCTGATATGACACAGTAGCCGATGTGACACAGTAGCCGATAGAACACTGTAGCTGATATGACACAGTAGCCGATATGACACAGTTGTCGATATGAAACAGTAGCTGATATGACACAGTAGCTGATATGACACAGTAGCTGATATGACACAGTTGTCGATATGAAACAGTAGCTGATATGACACAGTAGCTGATATGACACAGTTGTCGATATGAAACAGTAGCTGATATGACACAGTAGCTGATATGACACAGTTGTCGATATGAAACAGTAGCTGATATGACACAGTAGCTGATATGACACAGTTGTCGATATGAAACAGTAGCTGATATGACACAGTAGCTGATATGACACAGTAGCCGATATGACACAGTAGCCGATATGACACAGTAGCTGATATGACACAGTAGCTGATATGACACAGTTGTCGATATGAAACAGTAGCTGATATGACACAGTAGCTGATATGACACAGTAGCCGATATGACACAGTAGCCGATATGACACAGTAGCTGATATGACACAGTAGCCGATATGACACAGTAGCCGATATGACACAGTAGCTGATATGACACAGTAGCCGATATGAAACAGTAGCCGATATGACACAGTAGCCGATATGACACAGTAGCTGATATGACCCAGTAGCCGATATGACACAGTAACTTATATGACACAGTAGCTGATATGACACAGTAGCCGATAGGACACAGTAGCTGATATGACACAGTAGAGCCAATATGACACAGTAGCCGATATGACACAGACAGTAGACGATATGACACAGTAGCCGATGTGACTCAGTAGCCGATATGACACAGTAGCCGATAGGACACAGTAGCTGATATGACACAGTGGCTTATATGACACAGTAGCTTATATGACACAGTGGCTTATATGACACAGAAGCCGATATGACACAGTAGCTGATAAGACACAGTAGCCGATATGACACAGTAGCCGATATGACACATTAGCCGATACGACACAGTAGCTGATATGACACAGTAGCCGATGTGACACAGTAGCTTATATGACACAGTAGCTGATATGACACAGTAGCTGATATGACACAGTGGCTTATATGACACAGTAGCCGATATGACACAGTAGCCGATATGACACAGTAGCCGATAGTACACAGTAGCCGATATGACACAGTAGCCGATATGACAGAGTAGCCGATTGACACAGTAGCCGATAGTACACAGCAGCCGATATGACACAGTAGCCGATAGTACACAGTAGCCGATATGACACAGTAGCCGATATGACACAGTAGCCGAAAGTACACAGTAGCCGATATGACACAGTAGCTGATTATGACACAGTAACTGATATGACACAGTAGCCGATAGTACACAGTAGCCGATATGACACAGTAGACGATATGACACAGTAGCCGAAAGTACACAGTAGCCGATATGACACAGTAGCCGATATGACAGAGTAGCCGATAGAACACAGTATCCGATATGACACAGTAGCCGATATGACAGAGTAGCCGATATGACACAGTATAGCAGATATGACACAGTAGCCGATATGATACAGTAGCCGATATGACACAGTAGCCGATATGACAGAGTAGCCGATAGGACACTGTAGCCGATATGATACAGTAGCCGATAGGACACAGTAGCTGATATGACACAGTAGCTGATATGACACAGTGGCTTATATGACACAGTAGCCGATATGACACAGTAGCCTATAGTACACAAAAGCCGATATGACACAGTAGCCGATATGACACAGTAGCCGATATGACACAGTAGCTGATATGACACAGTAGCCTATAGTACACAAAAGCCGATATGACACAGTAGCCGATATGACACAGTAGCTGATATGACACAGTAGCCTATAGTACACAAAAGCCGATATGACACAGTAGCCGATATGACACAGTAGCCGATATGACACAGTAGCTGATATGACACAGTAGCCGATATGACACAGTAGCTGATATGACACAGTAACTGATATGACACAGTAGCCGATAGTACACAGTAGCCGATATGACACAGTATCCGATATGACACAGTATCCGATATGACACAGTAGCCGATATGACACAGTAGCCGATAGGACACAGTAGACGATATGACAAAGTAGCCGATATGACTCAGTAGCCGATATGACAAAGTAGCCGATATGACACAGTAGCTGATATGACACAGTAGCTTATATGACACAGTGGCTTATATGACACAGTAGCCGATATGACACAGTAACTGATATGACACAGTAGCTGATATGACACAGTAGCTTATATGACACAGTAGCCGATATGACACAGTAGCCGATATGACACAGTAGCCGATATGACACAGTAGCCGATATGACACAGTAGCCGATATGACACAGTAGCCGATATGACACAGTAGCCGATATGACACAGTAGCCGATATGACACAGTAGCCGATATGACACAGTAGCCGATATGACACAGTAGCCGATATGACACAGTAGCCGATATGACACAGTAGCCGATATGACACAGTAGCCGATATGACACAGTAGCCGATATGACACAGTATTGAGTATATCCCCTACCTTTATTCTTCTGACTAATCTGAATCAGTCCAGATAAACTAGTTCTCTATTTCGGAAGAGTGAGGGCAACCCACTACTGCTCAGTGAGGAACTGCCTGTGGTGAGGGTAGGAAGCATTCGCTCTGAGTAGCTACAGAGACTGGCTTTACGATCTAAGTGCTGTTTGTTGAGAGACTCTGACGAGGATTTAGTTTTTGTATTTGATTGAAAAAAAGAAAGATCACTAGTACACCATGCAGCTAGTGAGTATTATGCGATATTTCTAACTGCTACTTTTAACAGTTGCTTTACGTCAAATTTTAAGCCTTAATTAAAAATATGTGGGATTAATTAAAAAAAAATTATATGATAAGTTATTAATTATCGGTCAGTTCCACATTTTCGGTCATGCAAGAAAAAAATAATATATAAATTATTATATCTTTTTTTCTTATATGACGAAGATGTGAAACTGACCGATAATTCGTAACTTATCCTATACGAATAACATGTGGGCACACTTTAGAACATTGTACCATGGCCTCGATACCTTAATTGGCATACTGTTAATTAAAGGACACTCTTTCTTTTAATACTAATGTGGGTATTATCTGTCCATGTACAGAGCACATTCTCTGAGTCACGATATTGCAATTAACTAACTTGCAGTTTAATGAACTAATGATTAAGTGATTGATTTTGATAATATAATTATCAATATATATTCAGATTATTTAAAAAATTTATTATCTTATTTTATTTTATTAGATGTTAAAAATGTATCTTTTTTATTTTATTAGATGTTAAAAATGTATCTTTTTTATTTTATTAGATGTTAAAAATGTATCTTTTTTATTTTATTAGATGTTAAAAATGTATCTTTTTTTCTCTAATAAAATATGTTCTATGATGAAGATTAAAAAAAATCATTGAATAAATATGATTTTAACCTGTTTGAAAGTTATGGTGGGGCCATAGTAGAGTAAGAGGAGTTAATCTTCTATGACCCCACCATAACTTTCTCTCTGATTAATAGCTTTATTATAAAAAGCATTAGGGTTAGTTCTGTGTTATCGGACAGTTCCACATTTTCGATCATATCAGAAACAATTACATTACTTAATTTTAATTATTATATAGGTTCTTTTCTATGATCGAAAAGGTGGAACCGTTTAATAACTCGTAACTTGCCCTAGTTATATACAACATTTTATGTACCTATACTTACCGGATGCCCTTGAAATTCATTTAATATTTGTTCGGCCTATATTTTTTGCTTCAAAGCTCATATGGAGAATTTAAAGGCAGTGTTTTAATATGTTATAGTGAAATGCTCTACAGGATGACAAGCAAAAATGCATATGAGAATAAAGTACCAAGTACACTGAGAAAAAAAATACGAGTCAATTTGACTCAAAATTTGAGTCTTCAGTTTGTCCTAAAACCGAGTCAAAAATGTGAGTCAATTTGACTCATCCTAATATTTTACTCAAAAACAAGAGTCGTATTGACTCCTTATTCATAGTCAGATTGACGCAGGTAGAGTCAATCAATAATAAGACTCCAATATTAGAGTTTTGTCAGTCTTGACTCAAGCGATGAGTCAGGTTGACTCGCAATTTTTTTCTCAGTGTACCAAATGTGAATTAAATTCCGTATGAAAATATTAATAAATTTCCATTAAAACATCGCATCAAATAATATTTCGACCAGGTGACGAATTTCGTCCACCTCGCCCGAAAGTTATTACTTGGGTTGTGACAATATGCTTTCAAAATCATAGAAAATATTACAGACGGGGAGAATTAAAGAGTATTGAATGGTTCTACACCAGCGGTATATAGTATTCGATACCATTCCATTTGGTCTGTGATATTCTTAAGATCTATGATTTATAAAGCATATTGTAGAACTCCTCTATAATGAATGTGGATCTATTTATTACATAACGTTAATGTTGTCACATGCTGAATATATTCATTTATTATCTAATCCGTCGCCAGTGAAGAATATGCATAAAAAGTATCCTTAGTGGATGGATAACCACAAATTATGACTATCCACTGAATGCAAGGACATGGGCTTATTTTCTTTGGTAGAATCGCCCCACCCTCGCCAGCCTTGATCTCCTATGGTAATTCCTATCCTTATCCTTTTTTAGTAGAGGCATTTACAGTCAGAGAAAAGTGTATCTGTGGTGATTTTTTTTACATTTTACTGATTTTCAAAATTAAACTTAACTGTAATGCTTGTAGATATTTTAAAATTAGTCTGGTTACACGATGACAAATTTGTAAGATTTGAAAATAATAGAAAATTAGAAAACTGTGATTTTTATCAAGCGAATACTTTTTCTTGATAGTACATGCATGATGTAAAAATATTTCAAGTGAAATTAGCTTAAATTATCTATAAGATCATGTATGTAGGTAGTAAGAATTTTATGCAATACTTTACTGAAATAATTATTATATCATATTGACTCATTTCTTGACATTATTAAGAAAATATTGATGAAAGGCGTAATAAAATGATATAAAAACTCTAAGTTCAAATTCTCATACCAGCATGACTCGTTAAATGATATTATTTATTTTCAACTTTGGCATTTTACTTTTTTATTCCTGCACTTTAAGGTTATTTTTTAACCAACCAGGCAGAAAATGTTAAACATAACAAAACTTGTTATGTTTGGTTATTTAATTGATTTAAATTCTTATTCATATTTATCTAGAGAATTATATTTATATATTATAAATTTCACTATTTAAGTACCTGGAATTTAATTTCATAATTGATCTAATTCCATTATATCTATTTATTATTTATTATATACGGTATTATTGAAATGCAATCTCCTATTAGGTATTTTACTTAGAATTATATAATATAAATCAATATACTTTTTCTCTCTGCTCAAGCGTTTCATTATAAAACAAAATATATTTATTCATATATCAAATGTCAACTCATTGCTTTCTCTTTTTATGAAATAGTCATTTTTTTACATTGACGACATTTTTTAGTTACATAAAATCATATGAATTATAAAAGATTTACTTCCAATGTAAAGAAGTAAATTCAACGCAAGGGCAGAATCTAAATTATAATGCGTCTGTTTCATACTTCTAATTGCTTTATTTGTTCAATCTGTTCCGAATTAAGATAATTTCTAGTAATTGGCCAAACTTCCGAAAATTAGATCGTACAGACGGGCTCTGATGACCGAGTCTACCCTGACATTTCGGTGATTTAGTCGTGACTCTTAATTTCAGCAATTTAGGTGAACTTATTGACATTTTACCTGCTGCTTCTACAACATTTCAACCTAGGCTACCATACTATGGTTTCTTGTATACATTTACCATATTTACGGTATCAGTGATACGGTATAGATATTGCTGGTAACGCTAAATTTTACGGATGCAAGTTTACGGGTGTGGACAAATTTCTTTGTCCACTCTGTACCTACAATCATTGCAACATCTGGAACACAAAAACGCGATGATGTCGAATTGGGTTACCCAGTGCATAAGCAATACATTGCGTAAACTGTTTCAAAAGAAGCAATTGAGACACTTTGTCCAGCCTATGAGCATGTGGTCACAGCAACATTTTATCTTTGTTGCTTTTCAGAGAAAGTGGTAGTTTCCTGAGGAAATCTGTCTTTCTGTTGGTATACCATCTAGATTTGTTATGTTCAACAGTTCAATTACAGTTATAAACTGTAATTTGAAATATTCATTTAGTAAACTGATACTAAGTAATATAAGAATCCAAATTGATGACATAGTTCATGTAAATATTAGGTATATCATCTGTTCTGCTGATCACATCGGTGGGTCAAGAATCTGGCGCGTTCTTTTGGGGGTCATAGTCTGACCTTCAATATATATTACGTACCTAAACCTGTTTATACGGGTCAACTTTTATGACAGAAAAAGTATGTAGGTAGTCTAAGCAGCTTGGAAAGCACAAGTCATCAATGAATGCAATTTTAAACTCTTAAGATTCTTAAGTCTTTTTTTTTACTTCTTAGCAATGTATGTTTTGTGAACAAATTCAAGTTATGTGAACTTTAATGGAGATAAAGAAATACAAAACCTGTTTTTTTTTCGATTTCGATTTTTTGTTTCAAATTTTCTACTACGATATGAATGGTACTAAAATTCACTCTTATGTTCTTGATCCACTAATCTAGTTAGCTTTTTAACTACCTAATCGAATATTTTTTGCTTCTTCAACAGTTTCGTCGCCTTGTAGTTGCACGTGATCGACCTAGTTTGAGTTTTTATCCCATCTTCTTTAGCTTATAATGCACTCATGCTCACTGACAAAACATGTTAAGTCAACTACAAATAGCTAAATTTCGTAAAAAGAGTTTGGAAAGATGATATTAAATGATCGAAGTCTACGAACTGACATAGCCAAAAATTTAAGACTTAGCAGTGAACAAGCCATATTCCTAGAGCCTAGTTTATCCTCCATAGACGAAAAAGAAAGAAAATGTTACTCGATCCAAATTAAAACAGCTCCATGTTTCTTCTATACAATATTAATATAGGAACTCTTGAATAGAGCATCAATGGGTTTTATACAAGCAATACATATTCTAGAAAAACTTTTACCATTCGCAAGCTTTCCTTCCAATCTAGCCATGTAACAAATGAATGGTTTATTTATTTTTATATCTTGATTTCCTAGGTATACCTATTTTAAAGAAAATCAATAGAAAATGTTTATGTATCCTATTGCAAGCATTGACTATAGATGCTTGAACCACTATGAGTAGGATTTATTTCGATGGAATTAGGTTTCCTTTATTCTTCAATCACTTTATCATATAGTTATATCTATTTAGGTTAAGAATTGATTTAGGAGTTAGGTTTCCTTTTTCTACTGTCACGTTAACACAGGTATATCTATATTTGGTTTACGTAGAATTAATTTAGTAGTTTTTTCTACCATCACGTTAATATAGGTAGGTACAACTATTTACATACATCTCGCATAACTAGATACATAAACTATTTCACGTAGAATTGCTTTCTAAGATGTGGTTCCTTTTTTAAACCGTCACTTAACTAAGTATATCCATTAAGCTTACAATTGAAGTTTAGTTATCACTGGGTGACTATCTATTCTCATTTTTTTTAAACTAAACAGCCCGGCAACGTCAATACTAGAGTACCTGTTCTCAAGGTCCTGACTAACAGACGTACCAGGTAATTTTCAAATGATAGGCGTGGTTATTGGTAGGAATAACACTACTGAAGTCAGAACCAGTTTGGAAAGTGTGGTAAATTGTACTCAGAGTTTCCCCCAGAGTAGCTTGGCAGAAAAAGAGGATTGATGAGAAGATTCTATGAACCAGTTTCTCGAGGAGAATGGAAATTACATAATTAATATGTGATTAATTGAACTTATTATTAGAAAACCGAACATGCTTTGGAATTAAACTATAATTAAAAGTATTTCTGTTTATCTCTTGCCGGTAATTTTTGAGAATGTATCTTGTTGTATTTTGGTCAAATTTATACACATTGGAATAGTCTGCTTTAAGTCGGCATTAATGGACATAATTTATCTGTAATTACTTACAAAATGATGTATAGTAATACTTAATCATTAAATTCATTGTATAATGTTATTTGAACTTTTCCTGTTCATTCTTTTTGAAGTAAAACAGCAGCCTTTAAAGACTCTCTATTATGAACTTTGTTTCAAGGCTTTTTCCCCAAATTTCAAGGTTTGCTTAATAGTTTCAGTTGCAGGAAATCATTAGTAGGTTATCTTCAATTATTTACCATGAGAAAATTATATCTCTTGAATAAAATGAGATAATTATATCTCTTTTGGATTTGTAGTAAAGCGGAAAATTTGTGGATTTACAATTTTCGAAAATAAATTAGAATTAATTTTTCAAAAATAGGCTTTATTTAGAATTAAATTTTCAAAAATAATTTGGAATTGAAAAATATCAAAAATAAATTGTACCTAGATTTGCAATTTTCAAAAATAATTTAGGATTAAAATATTCAAAATTAATTAATTTATTAGGGGGTTTAACGTCTGCTTCGGAACCAAAGGCCATATCGCTGACGTCAAAAGGAAATTAAATACAAGGGACTGGAAGAAGCAATCAGAGAGGAAAGTGGCTCCATGAACAAAGTCACTTACCACCGTCGGTGACAATGCTCATGGATGCAGAAAAGCTACTCCGTGAATACAGTCACTTACCAAGGAATGTGACGAAACGGGACACAAGCACCGGTGGCTGCACTTACGGATGGAAGAGGAAAATAAAGAGGTGATAGTAAATGAAGCCTACGAGCCTACCTAACACAAAAATATAAGACCTCGTAGTTGAAGAGCATAACCCTAGCGCTATCCTCTAAAACTGCAAGTAGCGTTAAAAAAAATTATAAACATGGTAAAAATGAAAAAAGACAATCCAAAATCCAAATTACAACAGTTCGGGGCCCAAGGGACGCCACCCCCCTTCTCTTCCATTCACCACAGACAGCTTCAGGATAGAGCCCCTGGGGGCTATTCAAAATTAATTTGGAGAATCAAAATTAAAAAAAAAAAATCAAATTTTCGAAAATAATTCGTAGATTTACAATTTTCAAAACTAATTAAGAATTCTGAATTTCAACAATCCTTTTTCATATTATATAAAATTGTGTTATTTTCTTATTTTCTAGAGTTGAAAATTACTTTTAGAACTAGAAATTTTGGATTATCATTTTTTTCAAATTACCTATAATAAATTTCTATCTTAGGACTGACTAAATTGATTTAATTTGAAGATTTGTATTAAATTTATAAGCAGGTTCCATTTTATACATGAATACCTATCTATTGATTTAAAAACTTAATAGGTATATATATTTTTAAAACTAACGTTTTTTTAAATTATTCAGTATACCTACATCCAAATAATAATTCAATAAACTATATCATATATAATTGAATTATTCAATATATTTAAACTGTAAATTACATTGAAATCTCTTCATAATAGTATATTATTTTATAGGGTAAGTCCCGAGTTATCGGACGGTTCCACATTTTCGATCATAAAAGAAAAAGTATATAATAATTGTTATTTAACTTCTATTTACTTTGTATAACAATTAAAGTAGCGAGTGTATATAAAATTATATACACTTTACTCATATGATCGAAAATGTGGCACTGTCCGATAATATAGGGTCTTACCCTACGTATGTCCTTGTATCGTAAATACGCTTTAAAATAATAAAAATCGTGCATTTTTATATAATTAAAATGATTGCTTAAAATGCTATAGGTTTACTTAAAAAAATTTTACTCACAATTTTTTTTAATTCTTTACAAAAAAAATTAATCGAATTCTACTTTATTATTTTGATACCAAACTAATTAGCTAGTAATAGTTATTTATGTACACATACCTTACACACATACCTATTAATACCAAAAATTTACTAATCACTGTGGTGCCATTTTATCGAAATGTGAAGGTGAACCGGACTCTAGGAAGTACCACTATGAACCGCATGTCCATAAAACATATGCTATGTATTGTTAGTCAGCTTTGATATTTGATTTTTTTAATTGTTTGTTTTATTGTTTATACTTAAGGCCTGCTTCACATTTGCGTTTTTTTTTTTTTGCACCGCGGGGAAAAAAAGCTCTTCTTAAAATGTGTTCACCACTTGCGTTTTTTTTATCGCTGAAGTAAAAATCACATTAAATTTTTCTTTCAGCGATAAAAAAACGCGTGTTAAATTAAAAAAAAAAAGGGTAATTTTTTAATCAGTTATAGAGTTTTATTTAATTCCAGTTAAAAGTATAAAAAGTAGTACAAATATAATATAGAATTATATCATATGGAAGAATCAAGAAAGTATGTAAGATATGTCATGTAAATATATCTTACCCTGAAGCCAACACAGTAATTTAGTGAATCATATATAGTTTTTATACATACGGAAATGAGTTTCATATACTAAAAATAATAAACAGTTGTTTATTCAGCAATAACCATAAATGTAAAATTCCCAACATTAATATAACTTTAATTGTTCATTAATAGTATGAATTACGACTTTTTAAACGATCAAATTATTTTTATTTGAATACAGTGACTTGTAATTTATTTAAATAAATTAATACTATATAGAAATATTATGTCGGTATTACAATTACTACAGTAGGACTCCTCTATAGTGAACTACAACTATAGTTCACTATACAGCTTACTTCATTATAGAGGAGTCAAGAGGTGCATAGAAAACTGATAGCTATTATATGGCAGACTACACAAAATATGTTCACTATAGAGGGTGCTTCATTACTCAGGGACACTACTAATCAGGATGTTCACTATAGTGGAGTTCAATATAGAGATTTTGTACTGTACAGTGTGTCCGCAAAAAATGTATCCACTGCCATCGAATATATCTTATAAGTACTATTTATAATTCATTATTATTAATCTACATATTAATTAATTAATCTACGTATATTAATCTACCATTATATTATGCATATTGTGGTGAAATGATGAATAAGGCAGATTCAAGGCAGTGGATACATTTTTCCTGGACACACTGTTTTGTGGGTCACCCTGTATATTTAATTATTTATACCACGTGGTATTTATTTGTAGAAACAAATTATGCAAACAATCTCTGATTTGCAGAATCCTATATAGGTACTATAAGTGAAAATAATTAGATAGCAATATTATTTTTAATTTTCTCACAAACCAGTAAATGTTAATAAACATTTCAATAACAATATTATATACAGTAATGGAAATAGTATGCCAATATTTAACACTATGTTCTGAACACTGTATAAATGTTAATTAATGTTCACTCGCGTAATTTATTTAATTAATACAGTTTTTGCTTGTACACTTTTATGGCAATATGAGTTCCCGTTATTTTTAACGCGAAAATACAGTAATTATAATCATTATATAAATTGAACTATATATGAAAAATACAGTAATTTTGACGTCACGCGTGCTATTGATAAAAGCAATGAAAGTGTACATTGCTGTAACCATAACAAAATAAATAGAGAAGTATACTAAGTTTCGAATTCATTTACGGTGAACTTGGTCCATTCTTCAGAAACGATGTAACAAATGGCGTCACATAGAGTACTCTCATGTATTATAAGTATTATTAGTTGAATATTATAAGTGAATAGAGTGTAAAACGTGATAAAAACAATCTTATGTAAGTTAATTTCAATGAAAATGTACATTTAACTGAATAATAGCCCAATTTTTATATAGAAACAAATTGAAAATATTCTGTATGACGTCACTCATAATATTTTCGGATGTTCCAATATTGTACTTGTACAATTCTCTATTATTTACTAGTGCTGTAATATTCCACTGAAACATCCTGAACATTAAATGTTTATATCATCTCACGACTAATTCAGACTTCTTTCCGGGACATTGCGTATCGGAGTCTACGTGCGTGGTAGGTAGTCTGTGTACGGAGTCTGGCATTTACACGCGGAATGCGCTAATGTTAACGGACGTTACGAAATGTTTATTTTTTTTGCATCTAAAATCAAGACTACCGCATTAAAAAATAGAGAAAACGTTTAAATTATTTCTAATAAGTGATCACGTTTTGAAGGATAGTTTTTAATAGCCATTAATTTAAAGTAATATTATATTACCTTAGTATATATTAATATATACTATTTTGATTTTTTAATTGATAGTTAGAAATGTCAATTTGGTTTGATATTTATAGTTCATAGTCTTTTAAAAGGTATATTCTAGATATTAATTATAGATTCCATTATGAATTTCCTTATATTTTTATCATACTATAGCATTTAAGAAATATAAATGCCGTACCCTCTACTATTATCAAATTTATTATTTATATTGATTTGTTATTTTTATTTAATTAC
>CANNZV010001043.1:128023-315466 GCA_947561585.1 Caprella mutica
ATAATGGCCATCAGTTTTAGAAAACTAATGGCCTTTTATGGCAGACTAAAGAAAATTTGTTCACTATAGAGGCTACTTCCTTACTCAGGACTCTACATTCACTCTACTGCATTATAAATTTTAGTACAAAGTTATAAAGTTTTTATAACTAACACTATATATTATTTGATATCTTGTTAGATAAGTCTAGAAGAATGAAGTAAATGTCTTCTTGTTTCGTAATGCTTCTATCATTTGAAAGTGAATTTTTTTTATTTTTATGCAATTTTTAATAGAAAAAAAAACCTAGAAAGCTGTCGTACCTTTCTCGAGTTGCTGTTACTAATTAGATAATTACTGTTACCTGTGTGTGTACCTGAGTATTATACACCTTGGTAATGTAAACGAAAGTTAAATAGAAAGAATAGGTGGGGTAAGTTCTGATTTATCGGACAGTTTCATATTTTCGATCATATAAGAATTTTTTTTAACTTGTTTTATTAATTAGTATTAAAAAATACCGATTATAAGAACTTAAATAATAATCATTTTCTTATATGTTCGATAATGTGGAACCGTTCGATAACTCGGAACTTACTCTATAATATAATTGTTTTTATAATGCAAAATATATGTGGTTTTAAATATAAATATTAATGAATTAATTGAGATTTTAAACAAAGAAAATTGGAATAACATTTAGATTCTATAAATATTAATTCTTTATTTGTTTTAATTTCATGTAAATACATTTTTTCATTAAAATAAAAGGTATTTTATTCTTATATTATGTGATTATTAATAAAAACAAATCCATGTTATTCAAGCTAATACCTAATTAATTAAATTTAAATTATATTTAACTTAATTAATTATTATTCAAACTTATATCTACTAAATTAATTAATTAAACCGTGCTAAATTAATTAGTAAATCCCCTATTAAATTAATTAATCAAACACCAACTAATCAATCAATTGAATTTCCATCTAAACTAATCAATCAAATTCCAAATTGATTAAATTTTCTTATAATTAATATTAAAACCTATAACTGAAGTAATCAAGTGAACATATAGTAAATCAATCAATTAAATTTCCTACTAAATCAATCAATTAAATTTCCTACTGAATCAATTAATTAAATTTCCTACTAAATCAATCAATTAAATTTCCTACTAAATCAATCAATTAAATTTCCTACTAAATCAATCAAATAAATTTCCTACTAAATCAATCAATTAAATTTCCTACTAAATCAATCAATTAAATTTCCTACTAAATCAATCAATTAAATTTCCTACTAAATCAATCAATTAAATTTCCTACTAAATCAATCAATTAAATTTCCTAATAAATCAATCAATAAAATTTCCTACTAAATCAATCAAATAAATTTCCTACTAAATCAATCAATTAAATTTCCTACTAAATCAATCAATTAAATTTCCTACTAAATCAATCAATTAAATTTCCTACTAAATCAATCAATTAAATTTCCTAATAAATCAATCAATAAAATTTCCTACTAAATCAATCAAATAAATTTCCTACTAAATCAATAAATTAAATTTCCTAATAAATCAATAAATTAAATGTCCTACTAAATCAATAAATTAAATGTCCTACTAAATCAATCAATTAAATTTCCTAATAAATCAATCAAATAAATTTCCTACTAAATCAATTAATTAAATTTCCTACTAAATCAATCAATTAAATTTCCTAATAAATCAATCAAATAAATTTCCTACTAAATCAATTAATTAAATTTCCTACTAAATCAATCAATAAAATTTCCTACTAAATCAATCAAATAAATTTCCTACTAAATCAATCAATTAAATTTCCTACTAAATCAATCAATTAAATTTCCTACTGAATCAATTAATTAAATTTCCTACTAAATCAATCAATTAAATTTCCTACTAAATCAATCAATTAAATTTCCTACTAAATCAATCAAATAAATTTCCTAATAAATCAATCAATAAAATTTCCTACTAAATCAATCAAATAAATTTCCTACTAAATCAATAAATTAAATTTCCTAATAAATCAATTAATTAAATGTCCTACTAAATCAATAAATTAAATGTCCTACTAAATCAATCAATTAAATTTCCTACAAAATCAATCAAATAAATTTCCTACTAAATCAATAAATTAAATGTCCTACTAAATCAATCAATTAAATTTCCTAATAAATCAATCAAATAAATTTCCTACTAAATCAATTAATTAAATTTCCTACTAAATCAATCAATAAAATTTCCTACTAAATCAATCAAATAAATTTCCTACTAAATCAATCAATTAAATTTCCTACTAAATCAATCAATTAAATTTCCTACTGAATCAATTAATTAAATTTCCTACTAAATCAATAAATTAAATGTCCTACTAAATCAATCAATTAAATTTCCTACTAAATCAATCAATTAAATTTCCTAATAAATCAATCAAATAAATATCCTACTAAATCAATCAATTAAATTTCCTACTAAATCAATCAATTAAATTTCCTAATAAATCAATCAAATAAATTTCCTAATAAATCAATCAAATAAATTTCCTAATAAATCAATCAAATAAATATCCTACTAAATCAATCAATTAAATTTCCTACTAAATCAATCAATTAAATTTCCTAATAAATCAATCAAATAAATTTCCTAATAAATCAATCAAATAAATTTCCTAATAAATCAATTAATTAAATTTCCTACTAAATCAATCAATTAAATTTCCTAATAAATCAATCAAATAAATTTCCTACTAAATCAATTAATTAAATTTCCTACTAAATCAATCAATAAAATTTCCTACTAAATCAATCAAATAAATTTCCTACTAAATCAATCAATTAAATTTCCTACTAAATCAATCAATTAAATTTCCTACTGAATCAATTAATTAAATTTCCTACTAAATCAATCAATTAAATTTCCTACTAAATCAATCAATTAAATTTCCTACTAAATCAATCAATTAAATTTCCTACTAAATCAATCAAATAAATTTCCTAATAAATCAATCAATAAAATTTCCTACTAAATCAATCAAATAAATTTCCTACTAAATCAATAAATTAAATTTCCTAATAAATCAATTAATTAAATGTCCTACTAAATCAATAAATTAAATGTCCTACTAAATCAATCAATTAAATTTCCTACAAAATCAATCAAATAAATTTCCTACTAAATCAATAAATTAAATGTCCTACTAAATCAATCAATTAAATTTCCTAATAAATCAATCAAATAAATTTCCTACTAAATCAATAAATTAAATGTCCTACTAAATCAATCAATTAAATTTCCTAATAAATCAATCAAATAAATTTCCTACTAAATCAATTAATTAAATTTCCTACTAAATCAATCAATAAAATTTCCTACTAAATCAATCAAATAAATTTCCTACTAAATCAATCAATTAAATTTCCTACTAAATCAATCAATTAAATTTCCTACTGAATCAATTAATTAAATTTCCTACTAAATCAATCAATTAAATTTCCTACTAAATCAATCAATTAAATTTCCTACTAAATCAATCAATTAAATTTCCTACTAAATCAATCAAATAAATTTCCTAATAAATCAATCAATAAAATTTCCTACTAAATCAATCAAATAAATTTCCTACTAAATCAATAAATTAAATTTCCTAATAAATCAATTAATTAAATGTCCTACTAAATCAATAAATTAAATGTCCTACTAAATCAATCAATTAAATTTCCTACAAAATCAATCAAATAAATTTCCTACTAAATCAATAAATTAAATGTCCTACTAAATCAATCAATTAAATTTCCTACAAAATCAATCAAATAAATTTCCTACTAAATCAATAAATTAAATGTCCTACTAAATCAATCAATTAAATTTCCTAATAAATCAATCAAATAAATTTCCTACTAAATCAATTAATTAAATTTCCTACTAAATCAATCAATAAAATTTCCTACTAAATCAATCAAATAAATTTCCTACTAAATCAATCAATTAAATTTCCTACTAAATCAATCAATTAAATTTCCTACTGAATCAATTAATTAAATTTCCTACTAAATCAATAAATTAAATGTCCTACTAAATCAATCAATTAAATTTCCTACTAAATCAATCAATTAAATTTCCTAATAAATCAATCAAATAAATATCCTACTAAATCAATCAATTAAATTTCCTACTAAATCAATCAATTAAATTTCCTAATAAATCAATCAAATAAATTTCCTAATAAATCAATCAAATAAATTTCCTAATAAATCAATCAAATAAATATCCTACTAAATCAATCAATTAAATTTCCTACTAAATCAATCAATTAAATTTCCTAATAAATCAATCAAATAAATTTCCTAATAAATCAATCAAATAAATTTCCTACTAAATCAATTAATTAAATTTCCTACTAAATCAATCAATTAAATTTCCTAATAAATCAATCAAATAAATTTCCTACTAAATCAATTAATTAAATTTCCTACTAAATCAATCAATAAAATTTCCTACTAAATCAATCAAATAAATTTCCTACTAAATCAATCAATTAAATTTCCTACTAAATCAATCAATTAAATTTCCTACTGAATCAATTAATTAAATTTCCTACTAAATCAATCAATTAAATTTCCTACTAAATCAATCAATTAAATTTCCTACTAAATCAATCAAATAAATTTCCTAATAAATCAATCAATAAAATTTCCTACTAAATCAATCAAATAAATTTCCTACTAAATCAATAAATTAAATTTCCTAATAAATCAATTAATTAAATGTCCTACTAAATCAATAAATTAAATGTCCTACTAAATCAATCAATTAAATTTCCTACAAAATCAATCAAATAAATTTCCTACTAAATCAATAAATTAAATGTCCTACTAAATCAATCAATTAAATTTCCTAATAAATCAATCAAATAAATTTCCTACTAAATCAATTAATTAAATTTCCTACTAAATCAATCAATAAAATTTCCTACTAAATCAATCAAATAAATTTCCTACTAAATCAATCAATTAAATTTCCTACTAAATCAATCAATTAAATTTCCTACTGAATCAATTAATTAAATTTCCTACTAAATCAATAAATTAAATGTCCTACTAAATCAATCAATTAAATTTCCTACTAAATCAATCAATTAAATTTCCTAATAAATCAATCAAATAAATATCCTACTAAATCAATCAATTAAATTTCCTACTAAATCAATCAATTAAATTTCCTAATAAATCAATCAAATAAATTTCCTAATAAATCAATCAAATAAATTTCCTAATAAATCAATCAAATAAATATCCTACTAAATCAATCAATTAAATTTCCTACTAAATCAATCAATTAAATTTCCTAATAAATCAATCAAATAAATTTCCTAATAAATCAATCAAATAAATATCCTATTAAATCAATAAAAATTGAAATGTTTATTTATTACCTGTATAATTAGTTATTATCATTTTATCCTGTAGAGTAATTTCCAAAGGTATTACAATTATCCTAACCCTATTTATTCTTTAATTGGTGATTATTTCATTCCTTTAATTCCAACTCAATGGTATAATCACCCGTCACGGGAATACCCGACCACTCTACGTAGCTTTAACATTATAGGGTAAAATATGTTGAATAATGACAAAAAGGGTAAAATAATCACCCTAATGGAACTGTAGATCTTGTTACATAATGTTTTTTTTCAAGGTGTTTTTTTTAATGTGTGTAATTTTAAAGTGTTTTAGTTTTACTTCAAAATTGTTTTATTTATGATAACATTTAGGTATAAAAAAAAATAAAAAATTACATTTTTTAAATTATTTAATTTTAAATATATATTAGTCATTACTTTAACATGAAAGGCAGTGAAAAATAAATGAAATATGAAATTAATTTTAATTTAATTTTATGCAAAATTTATATGTGTCATGTATATTAATTTACTAAATATTTTCTATTTTTAAATTTATTTGATGATTAAAAAAAATGCCATATAAATATATATATAGGAATTTGTCTTTATTGAAATTTGACGATGTTTATGATTATTTTTTATGGACATTTGTTCGTAATGCTCTATATTTTAACTCTGACATTTTTAATACCTATTTTAGAGACCATATACCTACTCACTCCTACCAAACCAGATCAACTCATTTTAATGTCCCTGATTTCAGAACTGAATTAGAAAGAAATTTTATCGTTTATAGGGCTATTGATCTTTTTAACAATATTCCTGAAAATGTTAAACACCCAATGTCTGATTTTAAATTCAAAAAGATTTTTAAAGAATACTGTATTAGTAAATATATTGAATGATTTTAGACTATACCACTCACTGCATCGTCATTTTAACTTTTTGTTTAGTTTAGTATTTTGTATCATGTTTTAGTTTAGGATTTTGTATATATTTTAAATTGCCATAAGTTGGTGAAACTTTTTCGGATGTAATAAAAAAAATGAACAATGTTGAATGATCGATTATAATTCTTGTTTATGATGGAAATAATGGTCTTTAAAAAAATCTTATTATTATATAATATAGTTCATATTAAAAAAAAATACTTGAAAGAAAATCAAATCAATAAAAAAAAAATTAAAAATTACTAATCATATAATTGGACCAATCAAATTATTTTTGAAATGATGTATATCAGTTTCAATTTTTTTTTTAATTAGAAAAAATTATTTTAATATTTTTTGTAAATAGCATACTATACAAACCTAAATATTGGATAAATTACTTACTATTTTCACTACTAACTATATAACTGTCTATGAAGATTAAAATGTCAAGGAAATTGGAACAAAAAATATATAATCTTGGTGAATTAAAGAGGGTGAAATCTCAATAATTGGCGGACACATTCAATTACCGTTTTTTTGGATAAAAATTGATTTTTACATACATTTTTCACTGAGTATTCATTCATCTACTTGATTAATTTATCGGTAATTAAATATTCACCCCTTTTTATGCCAGAATAAATATTTCTATTTTTAATACTAATAATAACTAGTATAAATATAATTGTGATTTGGACTGTTAATCTGGAATCGAAAGAATCGTGAGATTTTGAGGAATCGGATATCATACCGCAGAAATATCTACGATTTCCGATTCCGATTCTTTAGCTTCTTTACGTATTTTACCGCAAAGCGCGGTATCTATAGATACGATAGCATAGCCAATCAAACAAAATGGTTTCTGTATTACCTTAAGGGTAAGGGGTAGATACTGTACGATAATAATGTTAGTTCAACTGGTGAAAAAATAATTATTACACATTTCTGTGGATAGATGAATAGTCTAGAAGTAGGGCGACTTTACGCAATGCATCGGGCGTCTTTACGCACCACGTGAATATTTATTTATCCACTAATGTTTCAATATACACCTATACAGCTAATACTTAACATTGTTTCTAAGTGTTCAGAAGCTGCTCTTCACTATTGCGTAATCAAAATTTGAATCAATTCATTAGTTTATGAGTTTTTATATTGGTGCGAACAGACACAAATTTCTGATTTGTATAACGACGCGCTAAGTCGGGCGTCTTTGCGCATCACGTACAATGACATTATAATATCTTCCACGGATATCAATATACCAAATATGCAACATTCGTTCAATGGTTCAGAAGCTGTTCTTTAATATGAAATAATCCAAAATTATATCAATCCCTTAGTTTCCGAGTTATTAGGCGGACGTATTTTCACACTAACAAAAGGGTTAATATAAAAAATTCCTGTCTGTAACGTGAATCGGACTTTATAGAAATGAACTTCAACTATTTTCTGATGTTCGCTCCCAATTTTCAAAGTAAATCAACTTAAAACTTTTACCTTACTAAGATAATAGAAAACTATGCGCTATTTATTTTTTCACGTGCCACAATTTTAAAGCTTGTTCAAACATATCACAAGCGTATTTTTAACATTGTTTCTAAGGGTTTGGAGGTAGCTCTTTACGATGGCGTAATCCAAATTTAGATAATTCTCTTAGTTTCTAAGTTAATAGCGGTACGAAAAGATGCCCATGAATTTTCGATGCGTAAGGACGCCAGCCGGCTGCGACGCTAATAATTTATTTTTCAATACATTTAAAAAATATACGAAAAATCGGAATCAGCATCGGAATCGGACCTTGCCTTTTTCTAAGAATCGGCAACGAGATCAGAATCAGCTAAAATTTGTAATAGTCCAATCACTAATAAATTATCATTATTGAATAATTATTAATCATCATTTTAAAATACACAGTATATGTTAACATTTTTATTTCCTTCTACTTCTTCATTTGAGATAAACAAAACATAAAATGGAACTCTTATACACCCTCTTATTGAAAATGTTCCTAATGCAAATATATTCCTACCACATGGTACACGAATTCCTGGTGGCCGGAAAATTGGCTTCGGAAATTTCGGTCTCGGAATTATAAATGGCCCTCAACATAAATGGCCGCTATGTAGTTTGTTGTATCCGCTAGTTTGTTGCACTGCACACTACATGATTGTTTAAACCTCTCAGGGGGGTTCATGAGGTTGCGAAGGTGGGGGGGGGGGTTGATTGGACTCGGCACGCCCCCCGATACATCTAACTCACAAGTTTTACTTCTACCACAGACCGAAAGTTTCGAGACCGATTTTTCCGCTCAAATCTCAGGTTAAATATTTTTTAAAACTTACTATATGTCACGTGCCATTTTACAACGGATAATTATGTTATCCGATTTTAATAAATACACTACTCTTTTTAGTACTCATAATCTCAACTTTTTCTATTATTGTTCTTTAATAAATTCATTATAAAATGAGACCGAATTTTCCAAGACCGAGTTCTCTGAGACCGAATTTTCCTTGAACCCGCCTTTTTATATCCTGAAACATAATATGAACTCTAATTCAATGTAATGCTGTAATGCTATAAAATTACTATTCGTTTTCTAACACTGATGGATTTTTTATGGCAGACTAAAGAAAATTTGTTTACTATAGAGGCTACTTCCTTATTCAGGACACTACGTTCACTATAGAGGATTTCATTATAGAGGAGTTTCATTCAAATTCATTTAAAGTAACAAATTTGTGGAAATTTAAAATAAAAGGTTTTTCAATTTTTGTAAACTTATTTCAATATTTAGGTACCATACACAAATGAATAAAAATTTTTTTGATCTATTAGATATTTCAATTATCAAGCAAATTTAAATTATATACTTAATTAGATAAAAAAAATTCAATTTATGAAAGTTAATTTCGAGTTCAGTAAATAGTGCGTAAAATTGAAAAGGTTAAATTAATAATAATTTAACGTTAAATTAATAATAATTTAACGTTAAATTAATAATAATTTAACGTTAGCTTGACCTATTTTATCCCCGTCCATTTAATAACATTTATCAGCTTCTATAATTGATTGATTTAAATTATAGGTAACCTACAGTGATAAATACAGGGGAAACGATTAGTAATTAGTTATATTTAATTTAGCACGAAGAATGGGCAATGAATAAAATGAAAAATATATTCTTTTAAGATATGAATGAAAATGCAATTGGTTAATTATAAAATTTATAAACTTAAGCTGGTTTTTAACTTGGTTAACTTAATATATATTAATAATAAATTCATTTTTATTATTAATTGATTTTAAGAAACTTAATTAGCTAATTTCTTCTATCAACAAATTAGAAATATTCTGTCTTTTATTAGCACATACATAGTGAAAGTTCAAAAATCACACATAAGATTTTGGGTGTAGTACCTATGTGTAATAGACTAATAGTGTATACTTAATATTGTGTGTATGTATTGTATATACTATATACTTTAAAAACAATGTGTACGCTGAAGTTTCATAGATCAATGCAATCAAGGTATTTAATGTAAAAAAACTGTTTTATTGCTATAGGTCAAATAGGAACAGTTACTAAACAAATATCATAGTCTTTGTTTGTCTTATTATATACTACTATCAATTAAAAAATATGGACTATGTATTTTTTTGTTATCCTGATTCTTAAAATTAGATTGGGTGGATTTTCTTATTTCGAATTTTTTTTGCGATCCCGGATTATTTTCTCTGATTTTATTTCATTTTCGGTTTTCCATATTTTCAGTTTTTACGTATTTTCGGTTTTTCCGTATTTTCGGTTTTCCGTATTTTCGGTTTTCCGTATTTTCATGTCAATATTTTAATTATGTAATTTTATTGCATCTTAAATGTTAAATCGTTATATTTTTTTGCAAGCAACAGAGAAATATAAATGATAACATATTATAATCAATAATCGATATCTCTTAAATATACAAGAAATTCTTAATTCCTACTGATAAATTACAAAATTATATTTTATATAAAATTAAATAAATAATACCATTTTTTTAATAATAGATGAAAAATTGCAATTGGTTATTAATAAAAAATAGATAAAATTATAAAATACATCAATTGTAGATAAAACAAGAACGAGTTAATTTATTTATTTTCTCTCCTCAATGAATATAATAACACTTTGATGCGTAATTTATTAATAACCTACTGAAATTTTCATCTGGTATATAATTGGCATATGGGAAATGTCCCTTTACCCTGTAAGTCAACAGGTTAGCTTTACAGTGTCGCAACATCCTAAAGAGCAAGTGACATTACTTGACCTGTACAGGTAAAACTGCTACAACGGCCAGCCTAGGTACCGAAAATGAGCCTTTATAGAAAACAATGGCCGCTATAGGTTTAACTCAGTCGGTGATCGAGCCTTTCTAGGGTTTCTTTACCTATGAAAAATACGGTAATAAACCTACAACAGCCCTTTTTTTGGTACATTGGCCGTTGTAACAGTTTTACCTGTACATAGGCTGGCCGTTCTAGCAGCTCTACATGCACTAAACCAGTACTGTAACTGATATTATAAATATAGTAAAGAATTAAATAGGAACTTGCGTGAGAAATTTTGTACCTTGGGAATAATGAAAACAGTGTGTTGTGAATATCGGTTGTAAGTTGTTTGAATATAGGTTGTAAGTTGTTTGAATATCGGTTGTAAGTTGTTTGAATATCGGTTGTAAGTTGTTTGAATATCGGTTGTAAGTTGTTTGAATATCCGTTGTAAGTTGTTTGAATATCCGTTGTAAGTTGTTTGAATATCGGTTGTAAGTTGTTTGAATATCGGTTGTAAGTTGTTTGAATATCGGTTGTAAGTTGTTTGAATATCGGTTGTAAGTTGTTTGAATATCGGTTGTAAGTTGTTTGAATATCGGTTGTAAGTTGTTTTAAAATAGTAAATAATTTTTAAAATCGTCTTAACCTTGTTTTTAATAGATTTATCATAGGTAGGTATTTATCATAGGTAGGTATTTATCATAGGTAGGTATTAATCGTAGGTAGGTATTTATCATAGGTAGGTATTAATCATAGGTAGGTATTAATCATAGGTAGGTATTTATCATAGGTAGGTATTTATCGTAGGTAGGTATTTATCATAGGTAGGTATTATCATAGGTAGGTATTATCATAGGTAGGTATTTATCATAGGTAGGTATTTATCATAGGTAGGTATTTATCATAGGTCGCAGCAATATATAGGTACCTATTGCAAAATAAATTCTTGTACAATATCGAATAAAGCAATCAGTGCAATATAATCTATGCAGTAAAATGCATACCAAAAGGTCACATGATCTCACGGCTGATTGGTTGATAAAAATACCCACTGACGACAAAATGTACGTTCTTTTGAACATATTTACAAATTTAGATACGGGATTTAGATTAATTTAGATACAATTTGAGAAAACATTTATATACTAAACAATGGAATGCATTGTATTAACCCATACAATATATGTATAGAAAAAATACGATTCACTAAAATTTCAAATTGAATAATATACTGATTTAAATATAATAAATTTATCACTAAACACTAAAACCTTATAGAAAAATAGTTAATCTTGAAAAATGAAATTAAAATCTACATTGTATACATACTTTCCAAAATTGTTAATTGCACTGACCTTCAAAGTTTCTTGTTACATCTGTGGTTGAATTAGTAGTGCTACTTGGGAATAGTACCTATCTCCTCTATTATGATGCTTTTGGCACTTTTAACTCCACTGAAAAGAAATAAACCTCTAGATTACTTTCCACCATATGGCTTCATTTCTTTCTATTTCTATTAAAGTTTGCATAACGTAAGGAGTGCAGTAGAACTCCTCTATAATGAAAACCTGTATAGTGAATCTAGCGTCCTGACTAAGGAAGTAGTCTCTATAGTTAACAAATTTTAATGGTTACCAGTTTAAGAAAATTAATGGCCCTTTATGGCAGACTAAAGAAAACCTGGTCACTATACAGGCTACTTATTTCGAATAATCGGATTTTTTTGTGGGGACTTTTTTTTAAAATGAAAAATAGAAATGTTAGTGAAGAATATTTTTGTTCTTGTTTGCTCCAACAGCTTTGTAATGATGACCTTTTTTTGTACTATTATATTTAAGGAAATATTGATTTAAATGATATTTAAAAAATATTATATTCCAATTATTTCAATTTATATTCTTCTATTTTTATGGTCAATATTTCAAACTAATTTGAGAATTAGTTCATTCCAACTCTATAGATCAAAAAAGATCTGTTATAACTTCTCAAATCCTGTAAATGTTTTTTTACTTATATTAGGGGTTTGAGTTCTATGTGTAAATATTTTGTATACTTTATATTAACTCAATAAATATAATCATTATCATCAAATTCTAAAAACTGATTTCTCACCTCATTTTTCTTTATTTCCAGCTGTTGATAGTAGCTGTGTGTGTGACGTCATTAGGTCACGTGGTCACACAGCCAACACAATTCGACCTCTCAGGTTTCTCCGCATCTTCGGCCAACAGTCATACCACAGGAAACGAGGAGACTCAGTTACCCGGTCCGACCAGTCTCGATGATTTCGGCAAACAAATACGCAATGTGAGTGGAAGATCAAGTCATTATTGAAGTATTTTCGAAAACTTATTCAGAAACAACTACAGCTTTTTTATTCTTAAAATTATAGGTATATACATTTCTTCTAAAGTTATAAATACATTGTTTTCATATCTAATTACGAACTGTTTCCAGATTGCTGGTGATGAAAGAACTTCTTCCGGTGGACAACTGAATCCTCCTCCAGTACCTGTAAAAGATCTGCTGTCACAGTTCAATCTGCCTCCTCATCTGATGCAGCAAATTCAGCAGCACATTCAAGGGAGAGTTCAGCCCAATCTCCAAAATACTCAGCACGTCTCGCAAAATCCATCCTCCCAATCACAATTCAATAATTTGAGACCGAATAGATTTTTTGCACCAATAAATCCTTTCCATCAGCCAATTCCAAATAATCAATTCACTCAGAATAGTTTTAATCGAGGAGTACCTAATAATTTACCTCATCAATTCCACCCTTCTTTCAACCAAGCTCCTTTCCAGCCAGCTCCATTATTCTTCCTTCCTCAGCATACAAGTCCGCTTGCTCATGGTGGTCATCCCTCTTTCCACAACCAACAATTCCAAATTAATCCTGCTATTCAAAATCAGTTCCAACAGAGTCCACAATTTTTCCATCAAGTGCCACGAGGACAATTTCTCCAGCAGCGCCCACCCTCTTCAGATGTAACTAAGTTACGTGCTCCTCCAAGAGCTATTGCTCTGACAGTGCGACCTCTCGGACCAAAGCTTCAGACCAAAACAAATAAAGTTTTCGATACCAAGTCTCCTAGCAAGAAGATTGCACCTTCTAAACCCGTTACCAAAGTAATAACCGAGACTGTATTCGTTCCAACTGATAATTTTGCAAATTTCCATGATCCTCAGTCAAATATTGAGATCATTCCACCAGAACAGCTCACAAATCTGGAACCTACAACCACCACTAACTCAATTGCTGATGGTACAACTACCACTCCTGATTTTAACTTATTGTTTACTGAAGAAGCTGTAGCAAAGAAAACAACGACAGAAATTCCTACATTTGAAGAAACTATAATTGATGATGTAAATGTTATTCAAGCGACTAACAAGAAAGGGAAAAAATTATTTCAACCACTCGAAGAAAATAACAATCCATTCAAAAATTTGTTTGGAGGACTGTTTGACACTACTTTTAGCCCAAAACTCGAAGAGTCAGAATCTGGTAATACCTTAGATACGACATCGAATCCGATTGGTTCTCAGATAGATTCCATATCGAAACAATCTTCTTTAAATGAACAGTCAGGCATAATTCTAGACGCTGAAATTACGAATACTAATTTAGAAAACGATTTCACAATTGAAAATTCTTCTGTTAGTGAAACTCCACTGGAAATAGACAATACAGCTCCATTCAATGACTTATCTGTAGATTCTGATATTACAACGCTAAATTTTGATAATAATTTAGATTATGATATCACAATTGATAATTCTTCTAACAGTCAATCTCTACTGGATATAGACAATACAGTTCCATTAGATGATTTGACAGTAGATTCTGAATTAAGAACGCTAAATGTTGATAATAATCTACACAATGAATTTATCGAAGGAAATTTTTCTACCAATGAGTCTTCAGTGGATTTTGACGATTCCATTTTACTCGATGAGTCTGCAACAGGTCAGCCAATTGATACATATGACTACCAACTGATTGATGAATTACACGATGACGTGGCTATCTCTGATCCATTTGTTCAAAATGATAACAATATCGAAACTTTGATTCAATCAGAATCTATCACCCAGAATATTGCTCATGAACAACAAGTGGATACAGAATCTGTATTGGATATAATGGAAAAAGAGAAGAAACTAAATGCAAGCAACTCTAAGATCAATAAACAACCGCAATTAGTTAAATTTAAAAGAATTAATGATGATGATGCATCATCGAAGTTCTTCATGTCAGAACTAGGCTCACAACTTGAAAATGCTGATTCCCAAACATTTTTAGAGATTTTCTCTAGTGCTACGACAATTGCAAGCAACAATATTATATCTTCAGCACCTAAGATCATTAGTACCACTGCAGCAACCTCTGAAGCTTCTGAAACTTTAATGAACTCGGATGTTCCTGATGCTTCGTCAACTACCGAACTACCAAACCAACAAACCGATTTTACCACAGTGGAAAATGTAGTTACAGAATCGGCGGCTAGAGATTCTACATTGGATGCTGTAACATCTGAAACTGTGACACATGATGCTTCAGTTGTAACAACAGAAATAACGGAACATGGAACAACAGAATTCGACAGCATACAAGAAAGAATTGATGAAACTGCTACTGTGTTAATGACTGATGAATTAATGGAAAATAACACTAATGTAGAAGAGCCTCATATTGTTGAAAGAACAGTTATATCAATAACTAGCAATAAAAACGATGTACCGAAAACAAAAGAAATATTCATATTTCCAGATGTAGAAAGTACTTCAGATGATTTGGTACAGCAACAATCTGAAATAATCCCAACCTTTACCATCGTGGTAGATCCAGAAACTGGAAGAATCTTCAAAAGATCTATAGTATCAAATGATGATGAAACCACAAGCAGAAAGAAGAGAAATGTTCCAACAGATGAAATAGTTTCTCCCGAAAAATTAAGCCGCAGGCAAGGGTTACTGGCATTGTTTAATGAAAGAAGGAAAACTAAAAATGGTGCTAAATTAAGTGATAAGATTAAAAAAGAAAAGGCTGAAGAAGAATCAAGAGGAGGTGGAGCTAATAGAGGCAAATCACTGATATTTTCTGGAAATGATGAAATTTTAGAGAGTTTTCAAACTGAAACACTTGATGGAGAGAATTCAGGAAAATCCATCTCGTTACATAGGCGATTACAGGGAAGAAAAGTCATGTCCGATTCAGGTAACAGTGTTACAAGCAAAACAGGATTTACAAGTGGCACTGAATTGGCAGAGAATAATAATAAAGAAATATCCGAAAATGATGCCCCAACTGAGACAGTGAGCCCTGTTTCGGCTGTTGTCGAAAAGAAAGATGGAAAAAAGGCTTCAAACAGCTTAAAAGATCAAATTCGTAGTCTGCTGAAAAATAAAAACACCGAGGAGAAAGTTCGTAGAAGATTACTAGCTTCACGTCATCGAGGTCTCAAAAAGAAAGACGAGAACAACAAACAAGAAAATGCGAATACTTCTCCAACAACTGAAGCAACCACTACAAAAATAACGATTGTACATACTCCTAGACCTCAACCACGTCTGAGATTTAATAGATTTAGAAATAGAGTTAATGAGAGGAAAAAACAATCAACTGCAGCACCTAGAACTCCAGTAGTAGAATCTCCGACTACTGTTGTTCCAACTCGAGTTCAAAGATTTAGAGGTAGGAATAGGAACAGGCCGAACAGACCTAAACTTTCGGATGAGGAGAGAAAACGAAGACTCAAGAAACTTGCAGCCAGAATACGAGGAAGACAAAATAAAAATGAAGGTGTTTTGAATACAGGAAGACTAAGAAAAATACCAGGCGGGCAAAGATTTAAAAATAGATCTTTCAAAAATAACAATGAAAATTCACAAACGGATACAGAATCTACTTTGACATCTCAACATGTTTCTACAACTGATGTTATAAATGATGATATTTCGGCAACAACACCAAATGAAAACAACGATTTAACCATTAAAGAATTCTTGCTAAATTCTAATGTAAGAAAGCACCCAATTGATGTTCCTGATGCTAAAACTCATTTGTCCAATTTCAACACTATACGCGACTCTCTAATTGATTTCGAACACACAACTCCAGGAACTACAACAGCGACCCGGATATCCATATTCAATAATCTAGATACACTTACCAAAGTTAGTGTTTCAGATGTCAAAGTTGAAGAGAATATTTTTGCAACCACAGCCATTCCAGACCGGACTCCACAATTTGTTCAACTTCGTCCAATACCTATCACAGCAGAGGATTCACCTATGACTGAAGATAGTTTCGTGGCATCAGGAAAAGTGTCAAGCGTGACTGCCCGTACTCCATTTGAAACATTGCAAACTCCTGACCATTTTGATACCCCAATTACTGATACAGAAGTTCTTTCAAAACAGGAAGCTATTTTAAAAAGTCTTGAACGACATCAACACAAAAATCTTCAAGATACTGTAACTTCATTGGGAGGTAATCGGGTATTAGGAATACCTGTAAATACTTTGACAAACGAAGTATCTGGAAAAACAAATAGATTCAGGCCAGTATTCGAACAGTTACCTCCTTTTGAAATCTCACCTAGGAAGATTGCAGATGTGGAGGAAACTACAACCTTTGCAGATATCAAAAACGAATCGAGTGCACCACCTAAAAATTTAGTGCAGCCCATTACAAAGGAGCAATTGTCACTTCTAGTCGACCAATCTCTCTTGAAAGAAGTGGCCGAAAATAATAATAATAGTAAGTTATTAGATATAGATGGTGGTAGATTGAAAGGTGGGAAACTATTCAACATTCCAGTAGTGACAGATCACTTGACCAAAACACCATCAACAACTACATCAGCAGATAATATCCTTAGAAAGCAAGAAGTGGAAGATTTCTTTTCAAATACTTCATTTAGGAAAACGCCATCAGAAACAACCGATCAACCTCCAACAGAAGTTCCATTGCCAATTGAACCGGGTTTGGTTTTTGATCTACCTAGTACTGATACTCAATTCGATAATGATTTCAAACCAAGTCAACCAGATGTCACTAATTTTAAGCTTCCACACTTTGTTGAAATGCAAGAAAACTTCAGCCCAGTTTTTAATCCGAAATTAAAAACACCAATTGATGATAAACTATTCCATGAACCTATCGTCACTGAAACACCAAAAACATTCATAGAAGAAACATTTTTGAATAGATTTGTGACAGAACAACCAATTGAGTTCTTTGCAGATGTAACCGAAAGCTCTATAAGATTAAATGAAGGATTTGGTGATTTTAGAGAAGCTAAAAATATTGACAGCTTTGTACCAAGTAAATCACAGGACCTTATATCACCTCATAATGAATTCATTTCAAAAATCTCTGAGAAGGAAACCAAAATAGAATTAGACGTCAAACCAGAGACTGTACAAGAAATAAATACCAATTCTCCAATTGATAGGACTGATGATGTACTTGAAAAATTCATTGGAGCACTCCCTGCTTTCGTTGGAGTGAAGCACAGCCATATGAACAAAAATAGAGAAACAGCAATGGATCCAAAACCAGCCTCGACCCTAACCAGGCAGAATTTTGAAGTACAAAATGAGTTCCTCAATCTAAATACTGCCCATATTGCAACAAATGAAGGACATCTGGAAAATGATGGTTTTGCTGCAATCACTGAAGAAACGAGTGTGCGAGCTCCTATTTTTAATGAACCGCTTAATGTTGAGCATTCAACAATTGGGGAAAACATCCTGAATTTCAGAGAGCTTTTCCAGCTTGATCAAACAACAATCGAGCCAACTGTTGACTTAGATCAAGTTACTGAGCCTTTTTCACTCGACAAACCAATTCGTTTCTTAGAAATAAGTGACTCAATCAATAATGAAGCTGAATCGAGAAATTCTGCTAGAAAACCGAAGGTGATCTCCAACAGAAAAATAGTTGTCCCGATAAACAAAAAGGTTGTATCTGTATTGAAGCCAGTTCCGATCAATCCTACAGATGCCCCTTTACCAATAATTTCACCTTCTAAAATAGATAGTTTTACTCAAACATTATTAGAGATTGAGAGTAATAGACAGGTTGAACAGGATGCAAAGATAACATCCGTATCTGTGAATTCACTTTCTCCAAATAAAAACACAGGTCTCTCACCAACTCCTTGGAGGCTCATTCCAAAGCGGATTGGAAAGCAGACTCCATTCGTGACACCTCACACTTCACTACCTGTTGTCGAAAGCACACAACTTATAGACTTATTCAAGCAAGACCAAGTTAGTGTTAGTGCTACAGAAGAGCCTAAAGAAACGAAAACAGAAACTGTCACTGTAGATGATTCTCTTGTTTCCTTCTTCAACGAAGAACTTGAACGAGTTGGAATTGTCATTGATGGAACAACTTCGCCATCTGAAATAAGAAATAGTGAACCTGAGTTGCGGACTCAGAAGTCTATCGATCCTGGACTTGAATCTGTTAAAACTCAAAGAATTGGCAAAATAATAACGGAAGCAAATAAAGGTATCGGGAATAATGTGAGAAATTTCACCAAGGTTGAATTATTCCTTTTGGACGTCATTGCTGGTATTGTAGATTCAGGTAACCCGAGTTTCCCAGTGGGAAGAAAAACACCCATTGCAGAAACTACCAATGTACCAACTGTAACCGATTTCAAGGTATTTAAAACGAAGCTTTCCTCTACTGATATGCCAGCTATTATCACGACAACCAGTGCGCCATCCACGACAACCAGTGCGCCATCTACGACAACCAGTGCGCCATCCACATCAACCAGAGAGCCAATTACAACAACCAGAGAGACAATTACAACAACGAAAGAGCCAATTACAACAACCAGAGAACCAATAACGACCACTAGAGCACCAGCAACGACAACCAGACCGCCAATAACGACAACCAGAGCACCAGTCACGACAACGAGTGCACCATTTACGTTCCCTGCTGGTCCTCTAACTGAGCGTCCATCAATTGCAGCCGCCAGGTCTAGACCAGTTGAAGCCGGTCAACCAAATACATTCACATTCCCAACTGCACCAGTAACCTCCCCTACCATCGACAGATCATTCAACTCGCAATTGAGACAAACAACTCAGCGATCCCCATTCCAATTCACGCATGAGTTTCCATTCCATGTTTTTGACTCACTTTTATCTGGCGAACCAGTGACAAGGCAGAGATCTGTATCTCAGAATGATGCAGGTTCTCGTCTCAGAAGACGGAACATCAGTCCCAACTTTTCTTTCTTCCAAATGTTTAATCCACCAAGAACTAAACACACTGATTCTCTTCAAAGTTTTCAAGACAAAAGTAAGGGTGTAGCAGAGGTCCTGATAGGAAGACCTGTTGTTTCTCCCCTTAATCCTAATTCAAACACTAATGCAGTGAGATCTCACAAATCTCCAATTCCAGCGTCAAGATCTCACTCAAACTTCGGTAGTCAACATTCAGGATTTGCGCATAGTCCAAATACACATATTTTACACACTACTAATCATCCAACTTTATCCCGAACACCACGCCATCATATCCCCCCAAAAGTGGCTTCCGGGGCCAATAAAATAGTATCCATGCGAACCAACTCTGGGTCACTCTTTTTCGTACCGGAGTCCCAGGTAGAACACACCATGAAATCTGGTTTAGGTCAGCCGGTAAATCTGAACCACCATATCTAAGTGATTTATTAGTTATGTCCAAGTCTAAAAAATAACATGAATAGTAGTTCCTGATATTTAGCAGATATTATTTCCTATAGTGATAATAAAAAATAGTTTGATTTTATAAAATTGAAATTCATGATGAAAACGGTGCAAAATACTGAATTGCTATAAACTTTAATGTTTATTTTCATAATAAAAATTCATTCCTTCTAATATTTTTTTGTACATAGTAAACTTATAAACAAACTGGTAATAGAACTTTAATCATTATTGATATACATAGTCTTCATTAAATAATATTAGTATGCTATCTGTAGATATCTAATTATACAAGTTATTGAAATGGTTTTAGCATTTAGTATTGTTCTAACATTAACTTTTTGGAAACAAATATAAAAACCTCAGTTTTTTAAACATAGCAGACTAATGACATTATGTTGAATGCTATTGACGAATAATGTACAATAATAATATATTTCAGATAGCACACTAATCAGTTTACCATTCAAATACGGAAGCAAAATCTATTCATTTTTTTTGTTATTTTCTAAACTATTTTCAGTACGGAAGTGTAAATATTGTACATTTTTAGTGTATTTTAAATAGAAATATCTAGTTATAGTGTATTAGCTATGTGATAATATAGTTTTTAATTGCCATTTCTTGTATATAATATAAATCTAAACTAGAGGATTATCAGCATTGGTTATAATCTAAATGCCATTATTTATGTAATTTAATCAGATAGCAAGGAGATTTGTAGGCAAAATTTATAGCAATCTTGTTAAATTTAAATAAATTCTAAATATATAATGAAATCCTAATTTTGAGTTTTTCTTTTCCTTCTTTGAAAATTTTTTTGTGAGATGACGGAGAGTTATAATAAAATATATGTTGTGTTTAATACACATTTTTCATGTACATGCAGGCCCCGCTTTTATTATACCACGCTTTAATAAAACCTGTGATAATTGCGAGGAATGACTCAAAGTTATTATATAATTGTAACTCCTTAAACGGTTCATTTTCTATGAGTTAGAATAAAAAAATGGCCAAGAGGGCTCGACTTAGCGTATATTTCCAGAATCATCTTATGAAATTATGCATACCAATTTAAAAAAGTTCAATAAAAAGTAATTATATATTTCTATTAAAGGTCCTCTCCACTCTAAATTAAAAAAAAATTGGTATTGCTTTAAATTTGTAGAGCTAAGGTTATATAATATATAACATATCGCAGTAAACAGAATTTAAATCGATCAAGTATTCTGTTCACAATTAATTATATAAGAAATATTCGCATTTCGTTTTTTCTCATTCTGAGATTCCTAATTTCATTAGAAGAAAAAGCCCCCGTATACTTGAGTAGGATGTTCGTTCGTATATACATAGCGCATACCTATTCAAAATTTCAAATCACAGATCTGCGTTCAAATAGAAAGTGTATAAAAATTAACAGTTCTCAATATCGGAAAATGTTATGATATATGAAAACGATTAGTAAGAAATACTTAATTAGGTAATTGAATTCTTTATATTGATCCATTGTCTTAGAACTACACTATTACGATAGATATTAAAGTGAATCTTATAATACCTACCGTAACTTACGCGGAAAAGGCGGATTATGGATACGCTAAGACCAGCCTAGCTATAGTAGAGCCTATGTACCTATAATATTAAAGTTAGGTAACAGTAAATCTGAGTAAGGAAGGGTTTGCACCATAATTTGAGTCAGCCTAAGCCCTAATGCATGCTGAATGATGGGAAATTGAACATCGGTCAATAATAAAGTCATATAGATACAAAGTATAATATTAGACCAAAGCTCAATTGACTCAATTCTCCAAGTTATAGTGCATTTTAAGTTAATGTACGAATACCTAATAGGAGTACTGTGGTATCACGCTGAAATGGAAATTCAATCAAATTAATCAAAAAAAATTCATTAAGTAGTAGGCAGGTGCACAGAACATTGAATAGAAGAAGTGTAGATCCCATTATATTACTCTTGAGTGCCGTTTACAGTGACGTCACTTAAACTAGAGCCATTCAGAGGCTTCGTTTCACCAGTTCTTTTTGAGTCCGTATTTTGAATGCGTATTACAACCGAAATGGTGTCAATTTGTGTTTGTTGCAAAGAAGATTAGTTTATTATTGCTTAATGTTAGAATTAGGTTAAATTACAGTGGGTTAACAACGTTAAGACATAGAGTTTATTTAAAGAGTAATATGTTATACATATAGAAGTCTATTGGAGAGATGAGTGGAACACATCTCTCACTGAGTAATGTAAAGAACCGACTAGCTAAAGAATTGACCTGTGGTGATATTTAACACTCACCGGAAATTGTAATGGACTTTAAACCTTAAGTCCGTTTCTCATAAAAGTAATACATTGTTTGTTAAACAATAGGTAATTAATATAGCTGAGCTAGTCTCACAGGAAGTTGACATTAAACATATAAAGAGTGTCTAATACAATTAAACTAAAATTTCAACACTCCTCCTCACACGACATTATATATTTCTCATGCCTATTAATTCAACTAATTTGGTAAATCTATCAGTAGGCAACGGTTTAGTGAATATGTCAGCAAGCATAGTTTCACTGTGGCAATACACAAGTTTAATTGTGTTTGAAGCAACAAGATCTCTAATGTAATGAAATTTAATATCAATGTGTTTCGATCTAGGATGATTTTTTGCATTTTTAGCAATACAAATAGCTGACTGATTATCCTCAAACAAAACTATAGGATTCTTATTAGGTACTTTAAGATCTAATAGTAATTTATTTAGAAATACAGCTTCTTGGGAGGCTCCAGAGAGGGAAACATATTCAGCTTCAGCTGTTGATAAAGCAACACATGACTGTTTCACAGAGCGCCAAGAAATAATGGAATTATTTAACATAAAGCATTGGCCAGAAGTACTTTTCCTATCAACTCTGTTTCCTGCCCAGTCGGCATCAGAATAACCTATCAACTCAGAATCTTCATTACCATATGTAATGCCAAGATCAGGTGTGCCCTTTAGGTATCTAAATATTCTCTTAATTGTAGACCAGTGCTTAGTGTTTGGATTGGAACAAAATTTAGAGACATTTCCAACTGCATAAGTTATGTCCGGTCTAGTTTTAGTAGATAGATACAGTAAGGCACCTACAGCTGACTGATATTTAGTTTTATCTACTAGTTCACAATCATCAGTAGTTGGTTCCAAATGAGAATTAACATCAGCAGGAGTTAATACTGGTTTACAATTATTGAATTCAAATCTATCTAATAACTCGTTGACAAATGAAGATTGATTTAATGCTATTTTATTTTCGTCTTGTACGACTTTTATGCCTAAGAAATAGGATAATTTTCCTAAGTCTTTCATCTCAAATTTAGCACTTAAATCAGTCTTGATTTTAGTCAGGTCATCATAGTTCTTACATGCTACAATAATATCATCTACATACACAGAAATGAAGCATGGAGAGTTATTGATTACTTTAACATATATACATGAGTCACAAGAGGACTGAATAAATCCTAAGGATTTAAGATATGCATCCAAAGCATCATTCCAACATTTGGGTGATTGTTTTAACCCATACATAGATTTATTTAGTTTACATACTAAATCTTCTTTTCCTGGAATAGCATAGCCAGGAGGCTGTCTAATATAAACATTTTCTTCAAGATCCCCATTCAAAAAAGCAGAATTGACATCCAAGTGATGTACAAATAATTTTTGTTTAGCTGCTAAAGATAACATGGTTCGCACCGATTCAAATCTCACTACAGGAGCAAAAATTTCATCATAGTCGATTCCAGGTCTCTGTAAAAAACCCTGAGCGACTAATCTAGCTTTATATGAAACCACTCTACCATCAGATCCCTTTTTCCTTTTAAACACCCATTTAGATTTAATTATGTTTAAATCTGAGGTAGGTTTTACGAGTTCAAAAACTTTATGTTTCTCAAAAGCATTTAATTCCCTCTCCATGGCATGTTTCCATTTAGAGGATTCAGAACCGCTATTAAGAGCCTCAGATACCGACCTAGGCTCGATATTGATATTCCCATTTACTAAAAAACCCTCCTCCTCAAACTGATCATGGCTATAATCCCAACTACCGTATCTAATAGGAGCTCGACGAATTCTAGACGATCGTCTAAGACTGATAGCTCATCAGGACTGATAGCTGGTACAGGTTGCGCATCAGGGAGGATTATTTGAGGATTATTGTCAGGAGTTTGGTTCTCAGGCCCAGCAGGTTCTGAATCTTCTGAAGGGAACACCAGTGGAGAGGTAGGAGTCTCAATCAGTTGAGGGTTCTCAATCTTAGATGAAACTGATTCATCAAAGCTTACATTCCTGGAAAAGAAGATTCTTTTAGATTTAACATCATACATCTTATACCCGTTAGTAACTGTGCCATAGCCAAGAAACAGACATTTGGTAGCTTTATTTTCTAATTTTGATCGTTCATCTCGAGAAATATGCGCATACCCAGTGCATCCAAAAACTTTTACATGACTAACATTAGGTTTTCTAAGATTTAAAGCTTCATATGGAGTTTTATTTACTAAAAATGAATTAATGCATCTATTATTTAGATAATTTGCAGTATATAGTGCTTCACCCCAGAATTCCTTATCAATTCCTGAATCAGATAACATACATCTAACTTTTTCCATAATAATTCTATTAAATCTTTCAGCTAACCCATTTTGTTCAGGAGTTTTAGGAATAGATTTCTGGTGAATTATACCTTCATTTCGTAAATATGATTCAAACTTATTTGAGGTATATCCTCCTCCATTATCTGACTGCAAGGTTTTAATTTTCCTTTCGTAAATATTTTCAACCATAGCTTTCCATTCCAAAAAACTTCTGAAACACATCACTCTTATGGGCAATAACATATATCCAGGAGTATCGAGTAGCATGATCAATAAAGGTCAGAAAATATGAATTATTACCCCTGGAAGTGGGAGTAATTTTACCACAGACATCTGTGTGGATTAAATCAAGAGGTTTACAATTTTTCTTAATGCTTGTAGAAAAAGGTATTTTATGCATTTTCCCATTACAGCAGTGTTCACACACACCTTGTATAGCTTTTAATTTACTATCCAGACCATTTACAGATTTAGTTCGGATCATTTTTGTCAAGTTATCGTTACCTATATGACCGAGCCTTCTATGCCATAGAAGGTTTACTTTATTTTGATCAACAGTTACTGCAGCTTTATGTACTAAAGTATTTAGATAATAGAGTTGACCAACACAGTGAGCCTCAGCAATTAACTCTTTATTTTCGTTCAATATTTTACATTTATCATTTTCAAAAATAATAGATTTATTATTACTTGTCATTTTTGAAACTGATAGTAGATTAAAAGCTAGATTTGGCACATATAGTACATCATTTATTGTACATCTACTTATCTACTTCCACCACCTGGTATATTCACAATAACAGAAACATTTCCTAGTGAAATAGCTTGCAAAACATCTCCATTACCTACTTTAACATTGATAGGTTTGCTAATATTTGCAAAATCTTTACATAAATTTTTATCACCACTCATGTGTGATGAAGAGCCTGAATCTATTATCCAAATATTACTGTCGGCATATTTGTTACAAAGAGCGATATCATTAGCATACATTGTGTGATTAAGTTCTATATGACTTACATTTACACCATTTGGCTGGTTTTGAGTTCTGTTAGTTTGAGAACACCGTTTAAATTTAAAGCAGTCTTTCTTCACGTGTCCCAATTTTTTGCAAAAATGGCACTTGATTGACTGTTTATTTACTGCAGCATCAATCTGAGTATTTGATAATGCCAAAGCATCATTGGATTTACTACTCAACTTTTCAGCTTCTCTCCGGAGTTTGTCAGCTACGGTAATCCAGGTAGGGAAGTCTGTTTGTGCTTCAAGTGCGGTAACAAGCACTTCAAACGGCTCTGGTAGTGATGATAGGAGACAAATAACTTTATCCTCTTCACTGATCACTTGATTTATCAAGGCAAGCTCTTGAAAAACTTCAGTTAGTTCTTTCAAATGGGAGTTGAGTAGTTCGGGAGACTTCAATTTTAGGTTGTAAAGCTTCTTCTTCAGACGAAATTTGTTCGCCCACGTGTTTTTCTGAAACGTTTCTTGAAGGGTGGTCCAGACAGCGTGTGGATCCGTGGGTTGTCCAACTAAGTACAATTGATCCGGTGAAATAGATAGTACTATATCTGCCAGAGCTTTATTCTTGTTATTAGCATAGGCAGCTTTAACCTCAGTTGAAGCGGAATCTATTGGAACTGATTTAGATCCATCAGCAAAATCCATCAGTTTCTCTCTTAAGAGATACATCTTCATTTGTACCCTCCATGTGGGGTAATTATTTCCGTCTAGGGGAACAATCCCCGGTAACTTATTTGAAGACATGTTTTCAAAGTATTTATTATCATTCAATACTTAACAAACATAAACAAACAAAGCAGTTAAATTGATTTACTGTTTAACTGAATTGATGTTTTAAAATTATTCTAATTCATAAGAATAACTTCACTGAATATAATTATTAATATTCAATTGGAACAGCAACACAAGTCTTAGTTCGCAAGAACCTTTTGTTGAAAGACTGTTTACCAAAGGATAAGGTCACAGATTTAAAGGTAATTTGTGACCTCTCTTGACACCTCTTCCGCACAAATAATAAATAATTATACTATAAAAAACAAGTACATTTCGCTAGAGCAGTCAGTATAATCGACCTCATTTGCGCGTTAGCAAGATATGCTTACACAAACGTTCGTGCGTATATGTTTCATTTAGTTTAACACTTTTTCACTGTACTTCGTTTTTCTTGATTACTGTAATAAACTTCTACATTGTTTAAACATAATTTGATTTATAAACTCTTATCGTTCACTGGGCCCATAACCTGTTAGAATTAGGTTAAATTACAGTGGGTTAACAACGTTAAGACATAGAGTTTATTTAAAGAGTAATATGTTATACATATAGAAGTCTATTGGAGAGATGAGTGGAACACATCTCTCACTGAGTAATGTAAAGAACCGACTAGCTAAAGAATTGACCTGTGGTGATATTTAACACTCACCGGAAATTGTAATGGACTTTAAACCTTAAGTCCGTTTCTCATAAAAGTAATACATTGTTTGTTAAACAATAGGTAATTAATATAGCTGAGCTAGTCTCACAGGAAGTTGACATTAAACATATAAAGAGTGTGTAATACAATTAAACTAAAATTTCAACACTTAGTAGCTGGGCTATAGAATATAGATAATCGTGTACATAATTTGGTAGGAAGATATGACTCCCAGCAAAGATAATGAGCTGAGGTAGAAATGCACGCTCAAACTGTTTTCGAGAGAGTGTTTATAGTGACGTCAGCGATCAATGGACGTGATTGGTTGAAATTTTACGACAGTGTACACCATGTGTACACGTTCGATCTGAGCTTCTTCTTATTCAATGTTCTGTGGGCAGGTGTCTTTGTCAAGCATTTTTAGTTTGTTACAAAGTAACTCGATTAACACAAAGAACATCTTGAGTGACAATACGGTACCGGTAGAAATGATATGATTGATATCTATTGATATCTATCAATCAGCTTTGTTATTGTTTTGATTTTGTCGGATCGTGTTAGCCTATCGAACAGGGGTTATTTTCTGTACTTGAAATTCAGAGGTGTAGTAGAAAGAACGGAAAAAATCTTAAATTGCATATTATAATAGAACTATTGAACCAAATTTGAAATGGTTTGGAGTTTTATCATCAGTAACATTAGTTCTAATGAATAGAGAAATAAAAAAATTAGAGTGGAAGGGACCTTTACCCTGTTCGAAATTAACTCGGAACTTACTCTACTGCCAAAAATATTTTACAGTGCATGAAATTATAGATTGTTCAATGTAACACAATTATAAAAATCAAAGTATCTATTGATTACTCACCTATACCACAGTATAAAGATTAGGGGAGTAGCCCAGTTGTGTGTTATTATTTTTCAAGTGGATGGTGCGTGACGTCAGCAATCTTGAACTAATCAGCGACTCTCAGAGTCACGTGATTGTGAAAAGTGTAGACAAATCCAGAGGAGTTCTTGTTACAAACAAATAACAATGTAAACGCGCGTGATAGGAAGATTAATAAATGTTTAAAGATAGTAAGAATACAGCAGAAAATAGTTCTATTTTTTTTTAACAATTTTATGAGACATGATTACAAAGATTGGATAGAAATTTGTTGTAATCAGCAACTCTCTAATATGGATGAATCGACAACCATTATCAAAAAATGCTATGTCTATGGAGACTATTTCTCAAGAATCAAGATGGCAATTCAACAAGATTTTGAATCCATTCTAAACTAAGTTGTGGTTTTTCTTAAAATTTTATTTATTAGGGATGTGACAATATGCGTTTAAAATCATAGACCCTGAAAATATTATAGACTGATTGAATTTTCGTATGATATTTTTAAGATATATCAAATTATTCAATTTGAATTATACTTTCATAAAGCTGTAAATTAATGTAATATATTTATTTAGTTAAATAGCAATACTACATAGTAAACAGTAGTAAATTTTCCCGCTCATGACGTCACGCACCACCGTTCTCTTTTACAACGCCATTGGTCAGTTTAAAAAAGATGTCTCCCATATGAGATTAGTCTACTCCCCTAATATTTATACTGTGCCTATACTGAGTGAGAGTTGAGCTATGGTTGAATATTAGTACTTTTAAGCATTCACTACTAAGAACTTCATCAACTGTTTCTGTCATAAAATACGAAATATATGCAAAGTCGATCCCTCAAGTCCATTTTGTTTATTGTAACTGATAGAAAAGGAAAGGTTTAAGGAGCTATAATTATAAAATAACCTCGAGTCAAGTTTTACTCTTATTACCTTTTGGGTCGCAATTTTAGTATTAAAAGCTGGAGCTGCTTGTAAATATGTGAGCTTGGCACAAAAAATAAACAGAATAAGTAAAGAAATATGAACAGAAAGAAGTAGGCGGAATCAATATAGTAAAACCAATTGTTAGCGCTTGCAAACATAATGCAATGTTCATAAACCGTAAACAAAAACCATTATGTTTATACAGCAAACACTTACCATTAATAACAATTAAGACGTCACAAATCGAGAAAAAAACTTTTTAAAATTAATTAAATAAAAACTTTTTTGGGGGTAACATAGTTAGTTACTAATTACATTTCTCAAGAATTATTACACTAGATATTTTTCATTTTAGCGAATCATAAAATTATTCCGTCCGTTGACATTAATAACTAATAAGCATTCAATGAACTGATAAGAATCTCTGATAACAGAGGTGATAAGCTAATGTTTGTCAATAACACATCAATAGACGACATCAGTATTGTTGTTAAGACCACTTCATTCGGTCAGGTTTTAGCAACTCGAACATAAATAGTGAAAACCGAGGCAACGGTTGATATTTTGAATATAAAGATATATAAAAAGAAAAAGACTTACCCTATATTGCTAAGTGTCCTGATTGGGGTACTCACTGTGTCCCTATATTGCTAAGTGTCCTGATTGGGGTACTCACTGTGTCCCTATATTGCTAAGTGTCCTGATTTTAGTAGGTACTAACAAAATAATTGGAACATTTGTTAAAGTTGGACCCTCTTTAGCCTTCAAAACAGCTTCTATTCGTCTCGAAGTTTGAGGGTTTTCCTCAAAATGGAGTTAAATGATAGCAGATCTCTATCAGAGAGCTTGGAACACTGACCAGAATTGGTACGATAGCTGTAGGTCTTTCCCGGTTTTTCGAATTGTGCCATCATCCTCGATATGGTAACTCTTGAAAAAACAAAAAGCTCATGAAGCGGTTTTGGTCTTCGAAGCTACTGCCTTGCGAGCACCAACAATTTATCTTTTTCAAAATCAGTCAGGTCACGCATTTTACCTAAATATTAAATCAATCTGGAATTACAGTGAAAAAAATAGAACTGTGTAAAAAGAACAAACTTTTCACAGTGTAGTGTTGACTTTATTTAAAATTTTAAATGATAGGTAGTTGTAGCCAGGAATATGGGAAAATCTACTTAAACTTAGTCACTTCTTAATTTATTTTTTTCTTATCAATTACTAACTAGGCATTAGTTAAAATGTATTTCACTTATCTTTTTCCTTCATTGTTATTCATAGGAACTACAATTGAGCAATTAACTAGCACTAGTTTAGGCACCTAGGTAGCATATTTTCAAGACCCTATTTTTTATAGATTAGTTAAAGAAATGAACAATAAAAACACACCTGAATTATATCTATATATTCAATTTTAAGGTTCAATCATCATTTTCGCTTTTCTTCTGAAAGAAACCCTTATAAAATGACTTCAATCTTCTCGATATTAACATGCAAAGACGAGGAATTAGGAGCCACTCGGTCACAAACAAGAAATGTGTTGTTGTGGTGACGTCATATTTTTGTGTCGTCTACTAAGTACTATACCCGTTTATGTTCCTATACCCTGGTTGTAGCTAACTCCTAAAAACGATGGAAAAGTATCTATTGACATGGAATAGAACCTATGTACACTTTTCTCCTAAATATGAGCTAGGCACTCATATTTCATTATCACTTTCCTCAGGAGTTTCTAATACGTTTTAACTATATAATATAGGTAGTGAAACAGAATTGAATAAGTACGCTAGGTACTTAAAAAATCTACCTAACCTATTTTCAAAATAAAAATTTACGAAAAAAATAATTATCCAACGAACTTACCATGAAGATGTCTTGAAAATTTCTTATTCTCCAGAATCTTTAAAAATGCGATCATGGCAAGATTTTACCTAACCACTTAATTGCTGAATTATCAAATTTTAAATTGATATCGTCACAATAGAATCTGGAGTTCAGTTTTGGTTTCAACATCCGGCCACGACATAATATCAGGCGGCCATTTTGATTTTTACAATGGTAAACATTTTTCATATTAATGTGTGTTAGGATATGGAAATTAAAAATAACTGAACAAAACATTTTATTCCCGTTAATAATTAGGCAGAAGAAAAAATATCATTCTTTCAGATTACGGTGGATTGTATAAAATTCGAAATAATTTGAGTCACCCACTACAGTCATGGAAGAAGAAAATTTAACCTGCGTCTTGGAAAAAGCACAGAAATTTGTCTGGGTGAGAGTTGCAGTTAATGTATACAGTATATAAGAAATTAAATGTAATTTCCTGCTAAATAATTATCCCCCTTAAAATGCCTCTGAATATGTATTTCATACACTAGATACCTTTTATTCAATTTGAAGTTTTATTTCTTGGATCTTTCCCATTTGACGACCCACACCAGATTTAATTTAAATTAATTTTTTATATGTATTTTGTCCATAGAATCCGAAAATAAAACCGTTTTTTTGTAGAAACCAATAGTTTTTGAGATATGAGGGTTTAAAGTTATTTATTTCCTATGTATTACTCAAGGATTGAGAACTTTGAAAAAAAGTCGTGTTTTCATTGAAATTACTTAAACAATATAGATTTTATTACATGAAATAGTAATGTAGATTGTTGTAACCGCTAGTTTGTTGTACTGCACACTCCATGATTGATGAATGACCTGGCAGGGGGGGCAGGATGGGGGAGGGGGTTAACTAAAATTGACAAAAAAAAAAGGTTTTGATTTTCGGATTCTATGGACAAAAATACATTTATAAAAAAATATTTGAATTAAATCTGGTAGAGGTCGTCAAATAGGAAAGATCCTATTTATTTCTATAATTTCCTTGATTGAAGATAAAATTATTATAGTGAACAAAATGCGCCAAAAAGTGAAATAAATGAATAAACGATTTAACTGCAAGCAGATATCAAATAGTCCTTTAAATTGAAAATAATAAACTATTAGGAGAAACATTTCAATTATATATTAGGTATATACTTTCGGGTAATAGCTTCGAAATAATTAAATATAGAACCATTTAATTTCAGGAAAAGAGAGCTATACCAGAACCTGGTAAAAACGGTAAGTGGCTTCAGAATACGAATACAATATCAAATGGTATTTTGTGTTAATATATGTTAATCTAATTTAGTTTCCCTTTGTCTGACTGGCAGAGGTTCTCATCAGAGTTCTATCAGTGGGAATTTGCGGATCAGATTTACATTATTGGTGGAGAGGGAGGACAGCAAGGTGAAGATAACTCGGAGTACAGTCTATATTTTCTAATGTAACCGTGTCCCTCTGTCAAATAGATTCCAGGTTTTTTGGAGGTAGAACTCGAAAGATTTTAATCGATTAGCTGTAGTTAAATATTTATGAAACTTTTCAAAGATAAAATGATGAAAATATATTTTTACTCTTAGACGAAAAAACTGAAAACGAAAAGACAGAGGGACGGCGTATACAAACCTGGAATAAACTAATTCAAGCGCTTAGTTGACCTTCACTAAAGTTACTTAAAAAAAGAGGATAATTTTATAGTTAGAATAATGGTTTTCGTTATTCTAGATTCATCGTCGAGAGCCCCCTGGTTTTGGGTCATGAAACTGCTGGTGAAGTCGTCAAATGTGGCAAAGAAGTTAAAACTTTGAAAGAGGGTACGTTTACAACACTAATTAATTCAAATACTAAAAATCTATTCTCTGACGAGATTCTATTTAATTAATAGTTATATGCCTTTAAAACCATAGATCTTAAGAATATCACAAACGAAATGAAATGGTATCGAATACTATACCACTGGTGTAGAACCATTCAATACTCTTTAATTCTCTCCATCAAAAGTATTTTCGGGATCTATAATATTAAAAGCATACTGTCGTAACCCTAGTAATAACTGATGAAATATAATTAACAAAATATGTTTGTAGGGGATAATGTAGCTTTGGAGCCTGGAATACCATGCAGGAAGTGCCAGATCTGCAAGGTGGGCAAGTACAACGTTTGTGAGGAGATGCGATTCCACGCAACTCCACCGGTAGATGGCACTCTGGCACAGTATGTGGTGCATCCTGAGGACTTCTGCTTCAGGTGAATTTTCTTATTATAACCTAAAAAAAGGACTTATTCCTGGGATAATAAGGGAATAACCCAGGGAAGAAAGATTGATTCCTGGGATTATTCCCCTAATATCACAGGAATGAATCCTCGTTTACAGGGTAGTAGGTTGTTACAATAAGCTTTAAAAATCATTGATCCCTAAATAATTATAGACGGAGAGAATTAAAGAGTATTGAATGGTTCTACACCAGCGGTATATAGTATTTGATACCATTTCATTTCGTCTATGATATTATTTAGGTATAAGATTTTGAAAGCATATGGTCACAGCTGTACTAATTAGGTAGGGAAGGAAACACCTCGTGATCAGATCTTTCCAACGATTTTTCCAATTCAATAGTGTAGCTTCTCATGTAATTTTAAATGGTAGATAATTTCCTATTCATAATACTGAAACTTTATAATTTTAAATTCAGATGAAAATCTTGACTTGTAGTTGTTCATCCATATGCTGATAATACAAATAAAATAAAAATATATTTAATATTCTCTTGGCATTTGACATTTTGAATTATACTAAATTATATAATCTTCATTTTATAGGTTGAATTTCGAACTTGAATATTGAGTGTTGTAGAATTTATATTTTTTACGATGAATTGAGATACTAAAAAGTATAAAATTAAACTAACATTAGTTTACATAATTTATCTCTTAACGAACAATGACACACCACTAAATAAATAAATTAGAGATACTTAGACGAATCCAAACCCAGAAATTCCATGGAGTTGCTGAAGAGGATTTTCTTTTTCGTTTGTTCGGTTAGAGTTGAAGATTTTACCAATTGTCCCGGTCTGTGTTCTCCCAGAGGAAAGGGATAGTCTGATCCTAAAATAACTTTGTCCTCTCCAATCACCTGTCAAAATATTAGGCAATTATTAGTATTTATAATATCCGGTTCCAGAAAGAGCCAAAGTTGAAAGTATATTAGAGCTCCTCTATAGTGAACAAATTTTCTTTAGTCTGTCATGAATGGCCATCAGTTTTAGAAAACTGATGGCATTTATGACTGACTAAAGAAAACTTGTTCACTATACGGGTTTGACTGGTCAACTTAGTAAAATTCATAGGCTCAACCTAGGTCCTTAACTGTGAATGAACGTAATAGTTTTAATAAATTTATTAGAGTTTAAAGAGGTCAGAGTAACTAGTTACATTTCATGAAATAAGAAAGTACGGCATCCATAGTATATTTAAACGAGTCAATGACAGTGTTAAATCAAAATGCTTATCTCACCTTCACCAATAAATTCAAAGAATCTTCATCGTGAACCAAAGAGTCGCACCAGAACTTTCCCAGGAATGATCTAGGGTCCAGAGAACATTCAGTGGCACAAAGATCCGGCCTGACGTTGTAACCATGTTGAATTCTACCAACAGTGTACGGAAAACTTCCACCTCCATGTGCGAAACATGTCTTCAAACCTGGAAACTAAAATGTTGAACATACGTTACTTCCCGAGGATAGTTGGAAATGGTATTTGTGATAATTTGCGTACATACCTGGTTGAATACGTTGCCCATTGTCATAGCACAAATTGCTGTAGCTGTTTCTGCAGGCATCCCAACTAGCCAAGGAAGCCAGTACTTGCTATGCCGACCTCCCATTACCATGTCCCATGGATGAACGAAAACGGATATACCTGAAACAGTGAATTGTATGATTTGGTGAAAGATCTGAAATTCACAATTTCAGCTAGTTGCGTCAAAGAGTTTTGTATCAACAGTTTATTAGAATTAAAATTATTATACTGTAGACAAGTAAAAAAAATTCTAGTTACAATAAAATTCCTGTTTTATGAAACACTCGAGCAATGGGCACCTGAATTATGAAATGCACTTGAGTTGTGAAGAATTTTTATGTTTAAATTCTAGAAAATGATATACGTCAATAATTGCGTCATAGTTATCCCTCAACTTTTCTATGATTTTAATCATAGAAAACTATCTAGAGTACCCGAGATATGAAGTGACTGAGTTATGAAGGAACCAATACTTCATAAATCAGGAGTTTCACTGTGTGCTTACCCAAATCTTGGCAAGTCTTCCATATGGGATACAACTCCTTGGCGTCCAAATTCCAGTCTCCAACATGTGAACCGATTTGAATTCCCGGAAATCTGAGGTCTGCCTTGAGTCTCTTTAGTTCTTCAACAGCTTGTAATGGGGCTTGCATGGGCACTGTACCCAGACCTATGAACTTGCTGGGGTGAGCTGTCACGTGAGATGCTATGTCATCGTTCAGAATTCTAGAAGAGGATCTTGTAAATTGATCTTGTACAAATTTAGCTGATTATATTTTGACATCACACTGATAATAATGTGGGTTTGCCCAAATTTTGGGTCACATACTATGAAATATAAAAGCAATTAGTAGATAATTAAAAAAAATAAAGTTCCATACCTAGATAAGTCCAAAGTGTCGTCAGGTTTGGCCCAGTAGGAGAACATGACAGGAACAGTCGAAAGTACCTGATTGAGGATATAACACAAGAAAATATAGTTTCATAAATAAATAAAATCTAGGCTTGCAGTTTAAAAGTATTCCTATCATCTGCAAAGTTATATAAAATTTTAAGTGTGTAGATATGGAAAGAAGAAAGCCCCGTAGAAGAGTGCACAATAAAAGCACGCCCCAAGCACTAGGTAGTTTACTTAGTTATTACAGCACATTGATGCCTATGAGCTAGGATGTGCAATTGTGTATTTGCGAATAGAGGACCTAAAAAGTTAGTCCACCCACCCGCCCATGGATAAGGTCTGTCCATGACCTACCAATGAATAAGGGACCTACACCTACCCATGGATAGAGAACCTACACAGTCAGTACACCTGCCCATGGATAGAGGACCTACACAGTCAGTACACCTGCCCATGGATAGAGGACCTACACAGTCAGTACACCTACCCATTGATAGAGGACCTACACAGTCAGTACACCTGCCCATGGATAGAGGACCTACACAGTCAGTACACCTACCCATGGATAGAGGACCTACAAAGTCAGTACACCTACCCATTGATAGAGGACCTACACAGTCAGTACACCTGCCCATGGATAGAGGACCTACACAGTCAGTACACCTGCCCATGGATAGAGGACCTACACAGTCAGTACACCTACCCATTGATAGAGGACCTACACAGTCAGTACACCTGCCCATGGATAGAGGACCTACACAGTCAGTACACCTACCCATGGATAGAGGACCTACAAAGTCAGTACACCTACCCATGGATAGAGGACATACACAGTCAGTACACCTACCCATTGATAGAGGACATACACAGTCAGTACACCTGCCCATGGATAAGAGACCTACACAGTCAGTACACCTACCCATTGATAGAGGACATACACAGTCAGTACACCTGCCCATGGATAAGAGACCTACACAGTCAGTACACCTACCCATTGATAGAGGACATACACAGTCAGTACACCTGCCCATGGATAAGAGACCTACACAGTCAGTACACCTACCCATTGATAGAGGACATACACAGTCAGTACACCTGCCCATGGATAAGAGACCTACACAGTCAGTACACCTACCCATGGATAAGAGACCTACACAGTCAGTACACCTGCCCATGGATAAGAGACCTACACAGTCAGTACACCTACCCATTGATAGAGGACATACACAGTCAGTACACCTGCCCATGGATAAGAGACCTACACAGTCAGTACACCTACCCATGGATAAGAGACCTACACAGTCAGTACACCTGCCCATGGATAAGAGACCTACACAGTCAGTACACCTACCCATGGATAAGAGACCTACACTGACAGTAATTACAGAATTCATGGATGCTAAAAAACAAGAAAAAAATGGAAAAGGTAGAGAAAAATTGACTAAAACCGTCGGAAAGAAAAAAACTTCAATTTACTACCTACCTGCGTGGTGACAGAAGTTTCCGCCATTTCTTCCATTCTTGTTACGGGACTCCAGCAATTCGAGTCAATTGTTCTGAAGAGTTTGCCATCCTTCATCATGTCAGCCTTCTTGCCGGCTGAAAAATGGAACAGTTACTATTGCAAAAAATTAATGTTGATTCAAACTTTCATTACATGTTAACCAAACGTGATGCAACGCTAAAGAAGTCATGTCAAGAATATTTCTAAAAAGGCTCACGATTTATTTTTTTGACAACAGACATTCTAGTATTTCTGGATGCATTAAACCAAATTTTCATTTATTTATCAGAATCTATCAAAAAAAAAAAACTTTCGATGAAGCCATAGCTAGTCTCATGAAAAGAAACTGAAATAAATACCCATATTACAATCCTATCACTGGTATTACTGGTTAAAAAATATTCTTTAACCTTACCTCTGTCCCCCTTGCAATGCTGTAACTGTACAAATCCCCCATAGCCGTACCTCTGCTTGAGATCAGGCCACTTCTCGGGTAAAATGTGAGTGTGGAGGTCTAGCACTGGGCAGGACATCTTATAATGTTATGGTAACACAACTGTGAAAAGAACAAATGCAAGGTAAATAGCGAATATGACACAGTAGAAGATAGCAATAAGTTACAAGAGATGTTCAACAGTTGGAAGCGGTTATAGGGAGGTGTGTGTATCTTGATATAGAAAATCTTTCGGATGCCTCTGTATGCAGACTGAATTTTGTAAGTAGGCTATAAGCAAATAATTCAAAATACTTACAGAAAACTTAGTTAAATTACACATTCTTTAGAGTTTAGATACTAAATTGACTAAAATATTGTAATTTATAAACTATTTCGACTATCAAGTTATATTATTTTATTATTATTAGCTTTAAGAAATATATAGGTCTTATAATTACGGTAGCAGTACAATTACATAGTTAAATAATTTACTCTGAATTTATTTTAGATTTACGTTTATAGTATTTATAGGTTCTATAATCATTAAAACTATAGTCAAAATAAATTACTCATTCAAGCAAAATTAGCCAATCTTATTCAATTGATCGATCCCATCAGTTAAAATCTCAAATATTCTTAACTTGGTGAATCTTCTCACTAACCTATGAATACCTAGATCAGTTTTATTAGTTTTAACACTAGCAACACTACTCGGTGAAAGCTACTGGTAAACTGAGAAGAAGGTGATCTAGATTCTAGATAAATAGGTATAGTTAAGCCTAGTGGGAATGCAAAAGAACATGCCTATTTACTGTGGCTACTGGCATCCTAGTTACTATGGTATCCTAGCTATAGAAGTAAATGGTCTTCTAGTTATGAAAATTAGGTAATAATAAATTAAATTTATAATTATATATTCATATAAAATTATATGTGATCATATATATTTTGATCTTATGTGGGATTAAGTAATATCGGAATAAAGACAAAGTTATCTACCACATCTTACTTGAACCACTCTAGTCATGTACCTAATATGTCTTGAGGCATCAGAGAACTGGTTACAAAACCTACCTTATCCTTCCGATCAAAGAACAAACAGAAAAAGTCATTACGGCATTGAAAAGATATACCTATTCAAATGATTAAATAGAATACCTATTTTAAAATGTTTTGGTGATAGTAATCTACTGTTTAATAATGATAATATTCTAAACTAAAATATTTGTTTGGATATTGTCAACTGAAAAAATCTTGGGGACTTAGAAGTACTTGGACAGTGTGTGTTAAAATAGGTCATGAACCGATCTGACCATTAAAGGCTCGTTTACACGAGGCTAGTTTACTCGCTACAAGCTGGCGAGTTTACAAGCTTCTAGTGAACTCGCCCCGTGTCATCATGTTGGCTAGTTGAAAAGAGTACGGGTCATCATCACTATCTCACTCGCCAGCTTGTAAACTCGCCAGCTAGCAGCGTGTAAACTAGCCTCGTGTAAACGAGCCTTTAATAAGCCCGTACACAGACACGTAGGTTTTTTTAAGTATTTCCATCAGACTTTTTGCTAAGCTCCTCCTACTTTTTCCACGATAATATAAGAAAATACGATATAAATATAATTGATTTCAGTTGGTACCCATGATACCTGCATTATTTATTTTAATTATATAGTTTTTTCTTATATTTTCGTGGAAAAAGTAGGAGGAGCTAATCAAAAAGTTTGGTGGAAAGACTTAAAAAACATTACGTGTGTACGGCCCTTTAGGATTGACTCATCATGACCTATGTAACATCAACTTTCCGAGTACTGTGAGCCTAGTGAAGTCTCTGAGTACTGCGAGGTTATAAATGCATCTCTATGACCTAATAAAGAAATAAATTAGGAGAATTTATCAGAGTACTAAATTCTCAATTGCTTCTTCAGGTTACCTCCAACTCTGTCCTCTGAAGAAGGTGCTCTGGTGGAGCCCCTGGCGGTGGCTGTTCACTCCTGTAGAAGGGCTGACGTAACTCAGGGCTCTAAAGTCCTCATTACCGGTAAAGCTTTTATAATTTCCTTCGCAATGTTGCAGAAGGTTGTGTTTTGATCGGCCATATTTATTTATTTATTTAAGTTATTCGAATAACTTGAAAAGTTTTCAACCAAATTGCCTGAAATTTGATGGAGCATTTGGTCATTATTCAATATTTCGGCTTTTAATTTTAAAACTAATTAAAAGCTAATATATTCTCGCGTATCTAGAAAGAGAAGGCGCCGTACCATATTAAAACTTTGATCAGCTCAAGTTTTTGATGGTTTAGCCTTTTCTGCCATGTTTAATCTCCTCAGATCCTTTCAAATCAAATTATAAACTTTGTCGAAGCTATTCATTTTGTTTAATAAATTCACCAGCAATTTGACCTGTATCAAATAAACATTTGTGCGTATTTCATGTCCTGTACACCTATGTGTTTCACTTGCAGGTGCTGGTCCAATAGGACAAGTAGGCATCATAGCGGCCAGATCTTTGGGGGCTACGAACATCTGCGTCACAGGTGTTTGATATATATAATAGCAATTATTTAACTATAAAACTATAGGACATATATTGATATTAAAAGAGAACCTATTAAGTTATTATTGAATGAACATCTAGTAAATAAATATATATACAATAGACTATTCAAGTAAAGGCAGTGTCGTTCCCACTCAGCTCATCAGCGAAATCTTCCTATGTTATTCGTACGGGGATAAAAATGAAGTTCACTCACATCTGTATAGCTGATAATTTACTTAATATTTGAGAATTGTAATTAAATATTTGGATTCCAAATAGAGAACAGCATTAATTGCTGTAAAGGTTATTAAAATTATTTTTGAAATAAAAAAGTTACGAGTTATTTATTAAACTAGACATTTGTTATAGAGTTGTCGTAAATAAGTGAAATTAAAACCATTGAATATAGAATATTGTTTTAGAATTGATATACTTTGTTGTAATGTTAGTAAAGTAGACAGGTTACCTTACGAAATACACCCGTTTGTTATTATTATTTCACTAATTTTTGGTTACGTATACACCATCTTGTTTAGAAATCACAAATCTATACCATTATGTTATGGTTTAGTGTTTACTAACCTTTTTTTTACCTTAAAAGTTAATTTAAACTCAATACATTAGTGTATGATTAATTTATTAAGATATGCCGTTATTGAAATTAATGAGCGATATGAACATTTTTGAAATATGCCATTATTGAAATAAATGAGAGATATGAGCATTCTTGAGATACGCCGTTATTGAAATTAATGAGCGATACGAACATTTTTGAGATATGCCATTAATTACTACCAATTTGTTATTAACTAATAGTCCTTACCCATTTTCAGACATCAATGAAGGACGTCTTGCCTTTGCGAGAGAGTTAGGTGCCTCAGGTACAGTGAACGTGTCAAACCTTTCCACTGACGCTACCGTTGATAGAGTCCTAGAGGCTATGGGAGGAGAACCACCCAATGCTGCCCTAGAATGTTCTGGTGTTGACTCTTCACTTGTTTTGGCTATTAAGGTTAGTTGCACACCTAATATTTTAAAACTATACCTTATGGAACGTCAGTTTATCCGATTTAACAATCTTTAGGCTTTCCAAACTACCTAGTTTAACAATGATTCTGTAGGCTTTCTGAATTACTTAGTTTAACAATATTCAGTATTTCTAAACTACCTAATTTAACAATCTTCAGGCTTTCTAAACTACCTAGTTTAACAATCTTCAAGCTTGCTAAAGTACCTAGTTTAACAATCTTATGGCTTTATAAACTACCTAGTTTAACTAACTTCAGTCTTTCTAAACTACCTAGTTTAACTATGATTCTGTAGGCTTTCCGAACTACCTTGTTTAACAATCATTAGGCTTTCTAAACTAGCCTGTTTAACAATTTTTAGGTTTTCCAAACTAGCTAGTTTAACAATTTTATAGCGTTCTAAACTACCTAGTTTAACAATCTTTAGGTTTTGTAAACTATTGAGTTTACAATCTTTTTAGGTTTTGTAAACTACTTAGTTTAACAATCTTTAGGCTTTCTAAACTACCTAATTTAACAATTTTTAGGTTTCTAAACTACCTAGTTCAATAATCTTCACGGTTTTTGAACCAGCTACTTAGTTATCACTCTTCAGACTTTTCTAACCTTAGTATTTTATTTATTTTTTTCTAACAAAAATTTAACAATCATCATAATTTCTTTTCATAATGCAATTACTAAACTAAGATGTCAATTTTGCAGGTTGGTGCCCCTGGTTGCAAAATAGTTACAGTGGGTAGAGGTTCGCAAGAGCCTGTTCTACCCGTGCCACTGATGATATGCAAAGAAATTGAAATAAGAGGCATCTTCAGGTACTCCAATTGGTGAGTGGTAAAAAATAACGCATACATATATCTATAAAGTTGTAGAACTACCATCCATATATACAGATTACTGTTAACCAGTATTTATAAGAACTAAAAGGACTTAATCCTCTATTCTCATAGTCATCAAGCTTCCCCAGTTCTTCAAACCTAAGCATTAACATTCTTTTCCCCTCGAACTTCTCATATAAATACCAAGCTGCTCTCGATCCTTCTTAAAGTACAGTTTGCATATAGCGATCATAGTCCTGTAATAGGAATATATTCAAACTAAGCTCAGCGATAATCGCAAAACAGCTCCATAGGAATAGCATTGAACTAGTGGTCAGCGATAATCGCAAAACAGCTCCGTAGGAATAGCATTGAATAAGTGGTCAGCGATAATCGCTGCATGCAAAACATACCTACCTGCCAAAGATCTTCTAAGCTATGTATTAACCTTCTATTTACCTAGTTGTAATAGATCTCTGAACCTATGTAGGTACTGATTTATTATTCCTCTAGTTACCTTATATCTTCTAACATAGGTACCTACTCCTTTCTAGTTACCAAGCTGCCCTAGATCTCATAAGCACCAGCTCAGTGGATGCCAAGCGCCTCATCAGTCATAGGTTCGAATTCAAAGACACAGAAAAGGCTTTCCTAGAAGCAAGAACTGGAGTACCTATTAAAGTTATGATCAACGTAGGGGGAGAGAAAAATTGAAAATAAACTAATATGTTAATTGATATGCTTCAAAAAAAATATACCTAAGTTTAATTAACCCTTAATAGACTGACTCTGGAGTTTTAGCTCGACAAACTGAATTTATTCAATATAATAACACTATTTCCATCAAACTCGGGTAAATAAAATTTTGCCCAGTACATTATTATGATAAAAGCTATTAACCGACAAAAAATCGTATAATTCGAGCCGCTGGTTTCCTAAATATCATTGTGTAAAGAATCGTCTCAAATTTTGTCAGTCTAATTAGGGTTTCATTTTGAATGTTCCTGAATATATTCTTTAAAAATATTGATAATAGTGGTAATGAAAAAATGGAGAATGGAAACACTTTAGACTTTCTCTTTTACTTTATAGAATATACAAAATTAACAATAGATCGAATGTGAAGTTGCAGTATTGGAAAATGTGGCAAAACCAACAAAGAAAAGAAAAACAGAATGAGGAATAATTTAGCAAGGGGATTGTCGTTTTTTTTTTATATTTGGTCGGGGTTTAACGTCTGCTTCAGCCATTTCGACTATATTGTTGATCAAAGAGAAATTAAATACAAGGGACTGGAAGAAGCAGTCAGAAAGGAAAGTGGCTCTATGAACAAAGTCCCCTACCATCAGTTGGTGACAATGCTCATGCATGAAGAAAAGCTACTCAGTGAATGCAGTCACTTACCAAGGAATGTGAAAAGGAACACAAGAATCGGTGGCTGCACTGACGGTTGGGAGAGGAAAATGAAGAGATGATGGTAGGTAACCTTTAACAAAAATGTAGTTGAAGAGCATAACCCTAGCGCTATCCTCTAAAACTGCAAGTAGCGTTAAAAATATTATTCGTAGGTTTTGCCACAGTTTCCAAACAGGAAGATGATAAATAACTTAAAATGTTCTTTCGTGTGACTGTTTTCAAGAGGTTGTGACAGAGATGAAGTGCTGCCTATAACATTGTCTGTACTAATGACTACGACTGAAAACATTAAACCATTAGTGATAAAAGTGCTACCAACTTCTTTTTATGCCCTGAAACCAAACAAATTCCTCTAACATGATTGAGTGTAGCATTGGTGTCATTTTAACATGGACACAATATCATCTACAATTTAAGTAGGCATGGACACTTTATCACCTCCTCAGGATCAATTTTTTAGGTTTTATTGATGATATTTAGTTACTTAAACTGAATGTGAAAACCAGTTCACTTTAACTCGTATCACTAATCATTTAAAGTCTTCAACTAACAAATACTTCATTACAAAATTTCCAAAAGTTTATAGCTCAGATCTAAGTAATTAAATCACTACCCTTTTATTCATTTAGCGTAATTATGTAGCAGTACATGTATAAATATTAACTATGTTGGTTACACATATATATATATAGATGACTGAGAAAATTATAGTATTTCTTCAAAGTAAAATATAAACAAAATAGAATCTGTACAAAATAGTTCACTTTAACTATATTATTATTCATTAAATACCAAGTAAAAAAAAATGAACGAAAATAAATAATGAACAATTTGAAACTTACTGTACTTTACACAATAGGTATTATATTTTATAGTCTTTACAAAAATAGAATTCAAAATGGTCATCATTAACCAAGAAAAAATGAATACGTTGAAACTACTTCTGCATTAGAAGTCTTTAATATATTTTGACTTAAATCAGCTCTACATCAAATTGACATAAAAAATCATCTTTACATCAGATTGATGTCAAAAATCATCTCTACATCAAATTGACATTAAAAAATGATCTCTACATCAGATTGACGTCAAAATCCTTTCTACATCAGATTGACGTCAAAAATCATCTCTACATCAAATTGACGTCAAAAATCATCTCTACATCAAATTGACGTCAAAAATCATCTCTACATCAAATTGACGTCAAAAATCATCTCTACATCAAATTGACGTCAAAAATCATCTCTACATCAAATTGACGTCAAAAATCATCTCTACATCAAATTGACATCAAAAATAATCTCAACATCAAATTTACTTCAAAATGATCTCTAAATCGATTTGACGTCCAAATGACCTGTATAAGTACATCAAAAAAAAAAAAAGAGATATCTATCATCAAATAGAATTCAAAAATGATTTCTATAACAAATTGATGTCTAAAAATATCTCTACATCAATTTTGTGTCTGAAATAATTTAACGTCAACATAATGTTTATGTCCATTTAATGTAAAGATCATTGGTACGTCGTTTCAACATAAAAAAAGAATTGATCAGAGTTAATTCCTAACTGACATTAAGTTTCTCTGCCCGTGTCACAATTTCAGTAAAGAAGAAATGTAGCCGATAAAAATGCCTGCAAGAGATATTTCATCCTTGCTTACTAGACAGTAAAACTACTAGCATCTTATTGAAGATATGGAAGAGTATCAACTAACTGAAATTACTATTAGGACCTGCAAAAATGTACACTTCTGGACTAGTTTAAACAAAAAAAGGTAGAAAATTCTAAACTAGTCCTCCTGTTCGTCAAAAACTAACCCGTATCCTTCAAGATACAATTAAATAGTATCCATGATACAACTAAAGAGTATCCATGATATAACTAAAGAATATCCATGATGCTCTCGTATCAATGCTACCTACCAAAGCAGGTCAGACGAAAGAAGATGGCTAGTCTAGAACTTTCTACCTACACAAACGGTAGAGAGAATGACGTCACATACTACCTAATACTGAAAGAAATAATAAACAATGAGCAAACTTAAGGTTTGTGGGTGGATTTTAGGTATCACAAACATACAAATTCTCAATAAAAACCAGGGAGATAAGATTTGGTCGAATTTGAAGGAGCTAAAATCTAGCAACGATTCATCTGAATACACTGAAAATCTGTGGGATGAATTAACACACCGATTAAAAATAGAAACTACTAAACAGCAAACTAAGTTATTTATTTACATAATTTCAAGTTACAACCTATCCTGTCTCTAACGGACAATTAAGGATGTCCTACAACCTGCGTAGGATATGGATGTCCTACGTCATCCTGCAGTAGGTTAAGAATGTCCTACATCCTTTTACTTACAAGATTGAAAAAATCTAGGTTGATTAAGGTTCTAGAATTGAAGATAGATTTGGATCAATTTATATTGTTTAGTAGGGGTTTAACGTCTGCTTCGAAACCAAAGGCCATATCGTTGATAGGAAAGAGGCAAATGAATACAAGGGACTTTGCAGAAGTAGTAAGAAGGAAAGTGGCTTTACGAACTCATGACTAGGATCCAAGCTCACCACAAAATAAAATAATGATGAAAAGATTAATTGGGTTACCAGTTGGCAAGTTTAACTAGTCTATTATGATGGAATAATTTTGTTGAACAGAATTCATAATTTTAAATTCAAATTTGAGAAATTTTTCAATTAATTTTTCACTAAACAAAATGTTCATCTCATTCAAATTTAACTCATATAATTTGATAAAATTTTAACTCCCATATTACCAGCAAAATTTGTTTAAAATATAGTGTTCCATTTATATTAACCCTATCAAGTTCTAGTCTCTGAATGAAAGCTGCTGATTGCCAAATCTACGGACTAAAATACACCAGTCTTCAAAAGGTGAGGAGAAACGGAAAACTGCTCTACAATATACACAGTCGGTCTCTACTGAAGCGAAGCCTATCATTCCTCACAAAAAGAATTACTTCTCTCCACGAATTAGTTTCTTCACAACCACGTAACTAGGGCGTGTAGGGAGGAGGGATGGGGGGGTGGTAACAATAATTAGATATTTGTTATTTAGATGGCTATCTGATGCTATAGGACGTTGCTCTCGTCCATCAGAGGCAGGGATGCATTGTCCAGACTATCCTTCTTCTTATGACTTCTCTCGTAATTCAGATCTAAGGAACTGGTACCTGTAAGGGAGAAAAAAACATTAGCATAGATGAAAAACTTGTTAAAACCGGTGTTTTAAACTTGGTAAAAACCCATGCTTTGAACCTGGCAAAAACCGGCGTTTTAAACCTGGCAAAAACCGGCGTTTTAAACCTGGCAAAAACCGGCGTTTTAAACCTGGCAAAAACCGGCGTTTTAAACCTGGCAAAAACCGGCGTTTTAAACCTGGCAAAAACCGGCGTTTTAAACCTGGCAAAAACCGGCGTTTTAAACCTGGCAAAAACCGGCGTTATAAACCTGGCAAAAACCGGCGTTTTAAACCTGGCAAAAACCGGCGTTTTAAACCTGGCAAAAACCGGCGTTTTAAACCTGGCAAAAACCGGCGTTTTAAACCTGGCAAAAACCGGCGTTTCAAACCTGGCAAAAACCGGCGTTTTAAACCTGGCAAAATCCGGCGTTTTGAACCTGGCAAAATCCGGCGTTTTGAACCTGGCAAAATCCGGCGTTTTGAACTTGGTAAGAACCGGCGTTTTGAACTTGGTAAGAACCGGCGATTTGAACTTGGTAAGAACCGGCGTTTTGAACTTGGTAAGAACCGGCGTTTTGAACTTGGTAAGAACCGGCGTTTTGAACTTGGTAAGAACCGGCGATTTGAACTTGGTAAGAACCGGCGTTTTGAACTTGGTAAGAACCGGCGTTTTGAACTTGGTAAGAACCGGCGATTTGAACTTGGTAAGAACCGGCGTTTTGAACTTGGTAAGAACCGGCGTTTTGAACTTGGTAAGAACCGGCGTTTTGAACTTGGCAAGAACACGTGTTTCAACTTGTAAAGAACACGTGTTTCAACTTGTACAGAACACGTGTTTCAACTTGTAAAGAACACGTGTTTCAACTTGTAAAGAGCACGTGTTTCAACTTGTAAAGAGCACGTGTTTCAACTTGTAAAGAACACGTGTTTCAACTTGTAAAGAGCAAGTGTTTCAACTTGTAAAGAACACGTGTTTCAACTTGTAAAGAACACGTGTTTCAAACATGTAAAGAACGTGTTTTGATTTGTAATAGTTATTTTCTAACTTGTCATAAAATACTTCAAATATTTATTTGAACATGTTTATGTGGGATAAACGTGAAAGAACATAGCTACTCGAATCAGTCCAATTAGCAGAAACTGGTAAAATGTTTGCAGAAATATTTATATTGAAAATTCAAAATGGGATTAGGGGAAAAAATTTGCAATTAAATAATTTCAACAAACATAGGGGAGTTAAAAAACAAAGACATTTAAATTGTAAATTTCAAAATGAGATTAGGGAAATATATGAGAAATTGATTTTAAATGGGCTGTGCGATACCAAAAAAATGACTGATATTAGAAGTTCTGATATCGGTACAGCCGTAATAATAAATAATTTGAATAAAGATAGAGTAAAAAACCAAAGAGACACATAAATTGAAAATTTCAAAATTAGATTATGGAAACATCAAATAATTTGAAACATCTCACCAGACTGTCTCCTGGTCTTTGTGTTTGGTGTTCCCTCTGGTATGAAAGCTGCCACCAAGAGAGCTACTATCACCATCAGGGCCCCGAACACAAAGGGTGGGCCTGGCATCATGCTGGTGTCCTTGCCTAGCATTGTGATGTTGGGGGTTCGAGTCTGCAAGATGTACAGTGAGTTAGAACAGAGTAACTTGAACTCATAAGGGGGATTAGAAAGTTAGTAAGTCTATCTGGGATTGGTCAACTGATAAACCACGTGATTGTATAACTCAAGAACAACGTGACTACATAACTATAACTGAAAGACCACGTGACTGTATAACTCAAGAACAACATGACTACATAACTATAACTCAAAGACCACGTGACTACATAACTACAACTCAAAGACCACGTGACTACATAACTACAACTCAAAGACCACGTGACTACATAACTACAACTCAAAGACCACGTGACTACATAACTACAACTCAAAGACCACGTGACTACATAACTACAACTCAAGGACCTCGTGACTACATAACTACAACTCAAAGACCACGTGACTACATAACTACAACTCAAAGACCACGTGACTACATAACTACAACTCAAAGACCACGTGACTACATAACTACAACTCAAGGAACACGTTTCTACTCGTTCCTTCTCACCCCCTGCATGAATCCATGCTCGTTATGAACATCTGAAAGGTTCACATGGAATATATAGAAGATAACACCAAACATAGCGGGTCCCAGACCAGCACAGAGACCCCTCATTCCTGTGACGATTCCCTGGACCACACCTGGGGGAGGAGGTAAGAAAATTAAGGTGTGTTCTTCACAAGATATAGTTAACATTGAATAAATTATAGCTAGGCATAGATCTGGTTACAGAAATCAAAAGGACAGTTCAGAGACAAAATAATAAATCTTCACAATTTTATTCCTTTGAATTTGATCAAAATTAAAGTGATATTAAATATATATAGCTCATTTATTTAAATATCAACAAATCTTGGTGAAGTTAATTTTTTACTGGATGGGTATTTCAATTTGGTCATCCATTTAAATTAAAATAAAAAGGGTGATTAACATACCGGTAATGGTATATAGCTATTGGTATTTTCTGAACAAGATTGTGTATGTAACAATATATCAGCGATTTTTCAGTTATGACGTTATTGAAATTAATGAACGATATTTCAGTTATGAAGTTATTGAAATTGATGAGCGATATATGAGTTGTGACGTTATTGCAAAAATTGAGCGATATTTGAGTTGTGAAGTTATTGAAAAAATTAAGCGATATTTCAGTTATGACGTTATTGAAATTAATGAGCGATATTTGAGTAATGACGTTAAGTTAGATATGACTTTACTGTTAATTATTGTCCATCTCCTCCTTTAAAGCTTTCTTAACTCTCTATTCTTCACTCACCCTGTTGATCCACATCAGCGTAAATGCTGACGTAAGCACTAATTGCGGGGTAGGTGATGGAACTCATAGCGGCCAACAGACCAGCTGCCCACATCATCCAGATCTGCGTACCGAAACCGTACCAGAACAACTGCAACATTTCGAACACCAGACCAACCTGAATAGGAGAAAAAAAGAGGTTTGAAGAATATTTTCATTGTTGTTAAAGAAAACCTAATTTTGCAGAAATTCTCGTATGATTGAAAAAAATGTTTAACTGTTTCAGATTACCAAAGGACATAAATTTTATTGAGAAAAAAAAGTTGTAGCTACACAGTAACAACCAATTCAAGCCCTTATATAAATTACTGCTGTTAACAGGACCATTTCAAGCATGACCTAGCTACTGACTAGCTTCTAGAAAAAGTGAATATGTCACTAAAAGCGTCCTAACTCTAAATATTCAAGTTACTCCACGTTTCACTCACTATGATGACTTTCTTGCACGTTAGTTTCTTCATGAGAATGGCAAGCACTGCTGTCTGTGCCACGACACTGAGAATACCTACAGCAGCTATGAACGTGGCTACCATTCCTTTGTTGAAACCCATCACCTGAAGAAAGGAAGAGGTGTAAGTAACATTGCTTAAACTAGTAACATTTTATGGATATTATATTATACTAGAGCACTTTCCCGTTAAGAATAACTAGTCATCATCAATACCAATTTATAACCCGTTATTAGGTTACTTTTATTGAATTGAATTAAAATTTCTGTACAGTCTAATTCATTTTATAGATAAAATACATTTAAAAATTGATATAAATAAAATAACTAGTAGCTACTATACCATTTACAGTTCTAGTTGATCCAAATGGAATAATATTTGATCCAAGTGAAATTGAATTTGATCCATGTGAAATATTTGATCCAAGTGAAATATTTGATCCAAGTGAAATTGAATTTGATCCATGTGAAATATTTGATCCAAGTGAAATAATATTTGATCAAATTGAAATTCACTTGGATCAAATATTATTTTACTTGGATCAACTAGAACTGTAAATGGTATAGCTGAACAATCCGTTGAGTTAGAACCTTTTAACATAACATTCTATCATTTCGCAAACATGTTTTCACACTCAGTTTAATAACTATTGGTGAATTAGAGTTACGTCAGGTAAATCAAATTAATTAACTGCAGTAACTAACCAGTGTGAGGTACACGAAGAAGCATGAGTACTGCCCAGCCTCTGGTAAGTATGACAGCAGTACAGTCACACTGATGAGTAGAATCTTCCTGTCGGAACTGATCCTCCAGAGAGCCTGAAATAAACAATTTGATTAGAAGTTACAGCAATTGTGATAATTGTTAAGTTAAACTAAACAATTATTTTTACGTTAAACTTAATTATCATGATTAAATGAATGGAAAGCAAATTTACAGTCTATACTAGCGTTAATAAAACGTTCCATTCATTTGACCGTTATTAATTGAAGAGGCGTAAACTGGGCGGTGAAAACACAGTGTTTCATCTGCTAGTGTAAAATGGGTCTAACATGTCTAACTCACTGCAAAGGGGTCTGCATTTTCCCAGGTAATGTGAGCAGCTGACCAGGTGTTGTTGAAGCGTAACTTTTCCGGCAAACTCTCCGGCACAGCAACAAGAATAAAGAAGACATCAAGAATGGCAATGGCAGTGGCCAGACCTACCACCAAGTCATCTCCGTACACCTGGGGAAAAAGGAATACAGTTAGAGGTGGTGAATAACACACACTTTCCGAGTACTGTGAGCCTAATTAAGTTGCCGAGTAATACGACATTTGCTCATAGTGTAAGTTACGAATTATCGGACAGTTTCACATCTTCAGTTATATAGGAAAAAAATAAAACATTATAATAATTATTATTTAATTGGTATCCATGATACCTGTATGTATCATAGATACCAATTAAATAATAAATATTATATCCTTTTTTCTTATATGACCGAAGATGTGAAACTGACCGATAATTCATATCTTACCCCACACCACTAAATCCCTCCTCCCCCCTTTCTCACATGTCCTAGGTATGCCCCCAGGGCGGGTGATGTGACCAGTGAGGCAGCAAAGGAGGCAGACACCAGCCCATAGGCGTAACTCCTCTCATCCTCATCTGTGACATCAGCCACATAGGCAAACACTATGCTGTACGTCACTGCGAACACCCCCGACATGCTGATCAGGGCAAAGTACCACCTGCGGAAAAAAGGGGTGGAGATTAAAAAATTATGAAAAGCATTGAAAAAGGGGTGAACATTAAATCAATTAATTCAATAATTGAGAGAAAATTGAAAAGAATTTAGAGAAAATTAAAAATTGAGAGAAAATTGAAAAATTGAGAAAAAAGGGAAAAATTGAGAGAAAACTCAATTAAATAAGATTTTCTTTCTCAATTTTGGAAAATGTTGATAAGAGTAAAATTATTAAGTTTTAATATTAACAGGCCAATTCATTGCAATATGACATTGTGTTTTTTCTTTACCATGTGTTGATCTTCATGAAGGGAATGGGGAGGCAGGTGAAGAACACAGTGATGAGCAGGAAGAACTTTCTACCCCACACATCACTCAGAGCACCAATCAGTGGAGCAGATAGGAACGACAGGATACCCTGAGGAATAAAAAAAAAAACATTAATGAACAGTTGAAAAATTATTTTTAAGCAAAAAATAAAAAATAAATAAAAAATGTTAAAAAGAAAAAAGTTCACTTCTAAATATTTTTTATTAAAAATGAAGGCAAAAAAACTTACATATACATATAACTTTAATATGAAATGTGACATAAAAAAATATCTGTTCAATAAATGGACTAATTCCATCCATTCAAATTAGCTAGAAGTAATTATGAAAAATAAACATGAACCAGTAATTAATTTTATGACAAAAATGAGATGAATGAACGCGGTAATTACTTTAGAAACACTGCAGCTCATTTTACAACAATTTGTGTACTAATTAACACAGGTGTAATGATTTAAATAGAAAATTATTTACTATTATGATACAAGCTAGGGTAAGTTACGAGTTATCGAACAGTTCCACATTTCCGATCATAAGGGGAAAGATAATTCATCTCGTATCCATATAATTCGTAACCAAGATGACTAGAGGTATCATGGATACGATACGAATAGGAATCAAATTATATCTATAACATAGTCGATAATGTATAACTGTTCGATAGATCAGAACTTGCCCTATAACCACCATTTAAACATAAAAAAAGTAAAATGGGTGAAGAGGTATTGAAGTTTGGTCTTGGACATTTCGTCAACAAAATGCTTTATTTGGTAACAAATCAATACATTTTATCACTATTCCCCAGAAAAAAAAAACCTAAAGCCTAGGACACACCGACCGAATTTTGTTGGGGCGTTTCTTGAGCGCTGAAAAAAAATTCATCACCACTCGTTACCGTTCACTAAAGTTAGTCCCCATTAAAGCAATGTCGTATACGCTCGGCCACCGCTTATGTTCTCTTACTGCTCCTAAGCGTTGAGAAGCGGTAGTTTTCCTCTCCGCAAAGTTCATCATCGCTCCAATAACGCCCAGTCAAAGTTTGGCACCGCTCGACGCAAGTTTGTGGACGCTTTAATCCGCTAGGCCAAGGCAGAAATCTTAAACGGTGCTTTGCATGCTTTGCTCGGGAGGTGATTAAACGTTGCACAAGCTTTGGTACAGCGTTGTTAATTTTTGACGATTACGAGTTACCGCTAGACTAACGCTCGCTACCGTAAAGCCAAAGCTATGGCAACGGCCGTGTTTTTGCTTTTTTCGAGTTTGTGTGCTCGTCAACAAGCACAAAATGGGGAAAAAAAATCGAAAATACGGGCGGTGCCATAACGGTGCAACGCTAAAGCCGGCATTGCTATAGAGTTGTTCAAACGGTAGCGAGTGTTGGTTTGGCGCTGTGCGACCTCCATACCAGCGTCAACCAAAAATTATCAAATTATCACCGCAATGATTCACTGCTTTATCGCCTGAGAAAAGTTCAACAAACTCGTATCCGCGAGTGAAACGCTTTCAACTGCCCATCAAAGTCTGTGCAACGTTTAATCACCGCCCTGGCAGCAATGCTGGCGGAGCAACGGTGGTACAGCATTTATGATTGCGCGCCCAAACGTCCACGAACTTGCGGGTAATGGTGCCTGAGTTTGATTGGGCGTTTTTGGTGCTGTGGTGAACTTTGTGGAGCGGAAAACTAACTGTCCTTCATATTCATAGCGGTAGGAGTGAACAAAAGCAGTTGTCGAGCGTATACGGCGTTGCCTGAACGGTGGGGAACAAGCGGTGATGATTTTTTGTCCTCGCTTCAAGAACGCTCCAGCAAAGTTCCTCCGGTGTGACCGCACTTTCAATTGGTGAACTTCAACTATCGATATATATCTAAAATCGATCAGAATTTCTGTTAGATTTCATCCACTCAGGTCCTTAGTCAAAAGCAGTATACTGCTATACCAACGTTGAACCCCCACCGAGCCAACGCCCAGACTTGTAGAACACCGCTCTGTCAACGCTCGCGTTACCACGATTGGTTTCCCTTGTGTGCGCGGTAACGAGCGTTTTTGAAATTCAATTTATTCTCGGAACGCTCCAACAAAGTTCGGGTGGTGTGACCAAGGTTTAACCTTGGACATTCTTCTACATTAAGCTATTGATTTCAGAGATCAATTTACTGTTGCCAGCCAGTAGGAGTAAGAGAAGAAGATTGTTATAAGAAGGACAATGGATTTCTAATTACCTTCGACAAACGGTGGTTCCCACTTTTATAATTCAAAATATATTGAAATAAAGGCAAAAATATAGTATAGACACTTTATAAAAAAATAAAGCATTTCGTGGACGGAATAGCTGGTATAGAGCTGAATTTCGTCTCGGCTAAAAATCTAGCACACAGGTATGTCAACTGTGAAAACTCAAAACCGCCAGCACAGTACACTGAATTAATTTAACTTGATCTCTACTCCATATTATATATGGATAAACCAACTTCTAGTGTGACGTCAAAATGACACCAATGGTACACAGAAGGTGATACAGTGTCCATACCTACTTCTACTCTTGACTGTGACGTCAAAATGACACCAATGGTACACAGAAGGTGATACAGTGACCATACCTACTTCTACTCTTGACTGTGACGTCAAAATGACACCAATGGTATACAGAAGGTGATACAGTGCCCATACCTTCTTCTACTCTAGACTGTGACGTCAAAATGACACCAATGGTACACAGAAGGTGATACAGTGTCCATACCTTCTTCTACTTTTGACTGTGACGTCAAAATGACACCAATGGTACACAGAAGGTGATACAGTGTCCATACCTACTTCTACTCTTGACTGTGACGTCAAAATAACACCAATGGTACACAGAAGGTGATGCAGTGTCCATACCTACTTCTACTCTTGACACTGACGTCAAAATGACACCAATGGTACACAGAAGGTGATGCAGTGTCCATACCTACTTCTACTCTTGACACTGACGTCAAAATGACACCAACGGTACACAGAAGGTGATACAGTGTCCATACCTACTTCTACACTTGACTCTGACGTCAAAATGACACCAATGGTACACAGAAGGTGATACAGTGTCCATACCTTCTTCTACTCTTGACTGTGACGTCAAAATGACACCAACGGTACACAGAAGGTGATACAGTGTCCATACCTACTTCTACTCTTGACTTTGACGTCAAAATGACACCAATGGTACACAGAAGGTGATACAGTGTCCATACCTACTTCTACTCTTGACTCTGACGTCAAAATGACACCAATGGTACACAGAAGGTGATACAGTGTCCATACCTTCTTCTACTCTTGACTGTGACGTCAAAATGACACCAACGGTACACAGAAGGTGATACAGTGTCCATACCTACTTCTACTCTTGACTTTGACGTCAAAATGACACCAATGGTACACAGAAGGTGATACAGTGTCCATACCTTCTTCTACTCTTGACTGTGACGTCAAAATAACACCAATGGTACACAGAAGGTGATGCAGTGTCCATACCTACTTTTACTATCGAGTCTTGACTCTCGTCAAAATGACACCAATGGTACACAGGTGATACAGTTTAAAAATTATTTAAAAAATACTGGTGCGGTTAGTGGATTTGGTAAAAAAAATCATTATACGGCTGGATTTCTTAATGAGATTATGAGTCACTAATATGAATAATTACTTTCTCAGACTTATAAATTGAATAAACAAAAAGAGCGTAAAATGATACCATCTAGTTAAAAATAATATTTGGTTCAAAATTTTAAATATTAGTTGTCAGTTTATATGTTAATAATGAGTAACTAAATATTGTTTGTGGTTAACTATTGTAATTACTTATCTCCAATTGTGATTATAAAGGTAACAAATACACTAACAACTGAATCACGTGCACTCGGTAGAGCACCTACCTTCACCCCCACTTATAAATGACCTTGAACTCAACCTTAGACCTGTTCGATCCCAGAATCTAAGACCGGTTTCTGGACATTGACCAATCGTCCCACAAAGTTTCAGGCAATTAGGCTAAATATATTTTTCGTTATAAATGACCTTGACTTTTGACCAAATCGACCCCACAATTCAACTAGCAGATTCCAGGACATTGACCAACCGTCTTACTAAATTTCAGGCAATTTGGTTGAATACTTTTTGAGTAATCGGTTAACAAAATTACAAATGAATGAATAAATGGCATGCTGTCTATAACATAACCTTCCGCATTCTGCGAAGGTAATTAGAATAAGTCATTGACCACGCCTGTACAGTGAATAATTAATATTGAAAGTTAAGTAATTGAATAGAATAACGTATAAAGGTATTTATTCATGCTAGGTACAATTATGCGAATCGTAATGCGGCAAATATCACATTCCTCATTTGACCGATGGGGGGCACACGAATTATCCCCCCACCCTCTTCCCCCGGGACAGACGAACGTGACGAGGTTAATTTTCATAACAGGTCGATATTGCCGGCTGAGAAACACGGAAAGTTATGGCTAGATATATCGACACAATGATTCATAAGATATGGCTAGATATATCGACATAATGATTCATAAGATATGGCTAGATATATCGACACAATGATTCATAAGATATGGCTAGATATATCGACACAATGATTCATAAGATATGGCTAGATATATCGACACAATGATTCATAAGATATGGCTAGATATATCGACACAATGATTCATAAGATATGGCTAGATATATCGACACAATGATTCATAAGATATGGCTAGATATATCGACACAATGATTCATAAGATATGGCTAGATATATCGACAAACTAGAGTAGATATGGCTAGATATATCGACACACTAGATTAGATATGGCTAGATATATCGAGACGACGAAACATTGCTGAACACTGTATACAGGCTAAGATCTGAATTATCGAACGGTTCTATATTTTCGATCATAAAAATCAAACATTTCAACTCGCTATTTTAATAATTGGTATCCCTGATATCTGGAGGTATCGTGGATACTCTGTAATTAACATATATAGCTGATAACAGATATGATAAGTTACTGATAGTAATTGAGTTAGTATTATTATATAAAAAATAATGATATTAATTGATTGGTATAATAACAAGATGTCAATGAACTTTAAATACAGCAGGTATTTAAAAATATGAATAGTAATATAGTGAGGATATAGATAGCTGATATGAATTAGCTGTATGACAAGTATGACTACCTAATATGAATGATATGAAAAATATGAATTAGTAGAATTAACGATATGAATGATCAACAGGAACAGTATGAATATAAATTATATGACTATCTTGTAGTATTCACACGAATAACCCCATTTTAATTGTTAATTTAGAGTTAAATGACTGTTGATGATATATAATTAATATATATGGCTATAGCTGCATAAAAATAATATACATAATTACCATCACCCGATAAAATGTATGAATCACTAGGTACTACAGACTAGTAACTTACTAGTTTACTCAACAGCATGTGTGTATGTATCACTAGGTAAAACAGGCTAGGTAAGTAACTAGCAAACTCTAAAGAATTTCACACGTGAGAAATGGTAATGAAGCAGATATTGTCGCATGCACCTGGTGTGGATCGATACGATACGTCAGGGATACCTGTAGTCCAGTATACATGGTACCTGTCGTACGAAAGGTTTGTATCTAGGGTACCTGTAGTCCAGTATACATGGTACCTGTCGTACGAAAGGTTTGTATCTAGGGTACCTGTAGTCCAGTATACAAGGTACCTGTCGTACGAAAGGCTTGTATCTAGGGTACCTGTATACCAGTATACATGGTACCTGTCGTACGAAAGGCTTGTATCTAGGGTACCTGTCGAACGAAAGGCTTGTATCTAGGATACTTGTCGTACTAACTAAAGTCCAGCATCTAGGATACCATAACATGTGAATTAAGAAATCAAATTGAGGTACAAATTCGCAATTTCAGCCAATCAGGTAGGCAATAACATCTATAACAAGATGACGGGCACTCGTAGAGCGCATACCTTCGCCGCCGCTTATAAATGACCTTGACCATCCAATAATCCTCGAGTTACAAATGACCTTTGAGCTTTGACCGAATCGCTCCTAAAATTCTACCAAATAGTTCCTGAATAATAAACAATAATGCCACTACATTTCAGTCAATTGGGTTGAATACTTTTTTGAATTATGCCGATAACAAGATAACAAGGTAATCAAACATAATATCAATGATGCACTAGTTACTCAATGCCCGCCTTAAAGCAAACGATTGCCCGCCTTAATGCCCACGATTACCCACCTTGAATCCCACGATTGCCCGCCTTAATGCCCACGATTACCCACCTTAAATCCCACGATTGCCCGACTTAATGCCCACCTTAAAGCCCACGATTGCCCACCTTAAAGCCCACGATTACCCACATTAAAGCCCGCGATTACCCACGATTGCCCGCCTTAAATTCCACGATTGCCCGCCATAATGCCCACGATTACCCACCTTAAATCCTACGATTGCCTGCCTTAATGCCCACGATTACCCACCTTAATGCCCACGATTGATTACCCACCTTAATGCCCACGATTGATTACCCACCTTAATGCCCACGATTGATTACCCACCTTAATGCCCACGATTGATTACCCACCTTAATGCTCACGATTACCCACCTTAAATCCCACGATTGCCCGCCTTAAAGCCCACGATTACCCACCTTAAAGCCCACGATTACCCACCTTAAATCACAAGATTGCCCGCCTTAATGCCCACGATTACCCACCTTAATGCCCACGATTGATTACCCACCTTAATGCCCACGATTGATTACCCACCTTAATGCCCACGATTGATTACCCACCTTAATGCCCACGATTGATTACCCACCTTAATGCCCACGATTGATTACCCACCTTAATGCTCACGATTACCCACCTTAAATCCCACGATTGCCCGCCTTAAAGCCCACGATTACCCACCTTAAAGCCCACGATTACCCACCTTAAATCACACGATTGCCCGCCTTAATGCCCACGATTACCCAACTTAATGCCCACGATTACCCACCTTAATGCCCACGATTGATTACCCACCTTAATGCCCACGATTGATTACCCACCTTAATGCCCAAGATTACCCACCTTAATGCCCAAGATTACCCACCTTAATGCCCACGATTACCAACCTTAATGCCCACTATTACCCACCTTAATGCCCATGATGAGTCCATTCATGAGAAATGTGTAGTTGGGGAAGGTTTCATTGAGGACCTGAAAATGGAAGAGAAAGAAATGAACAAAACAAGATATTATTGGTAAAGATAGTAATACAATAGGGTAAGTTCTGAGTTAGCAAACAGTTTCACATTTTCGATCATATATAATTCAGCATTAAAGTAAATTCAAGTCACCTACCACCGTCGGTTACAATTTCCATGGATGAAGAAAAGTTACTCCGTGAATGCACAGACTTACCAAGGAATGTGACGAAAAGGGACACAAATACCAGTGACTGCACTCACGGATGGAAGAGGAAAATGAAGAGGTGATAGTAAATGAAGCCTACGAGTCTACCTAACACAAATCTAAGAGTAAAATGAAGAGGTGATAGTAAATGAAGCCTACGAGTCTACCTTACACAAAATCTAAGAGGAAAATGAAGAGGTGATAGTAAATGAAGCCTACGAGTCTACCTAACACAAATCTAAGAGTAAAATGAAGAGGTGATAGTAAATGAAGCCTACGAGTCTACCTTACACAAAATCTAAGAGGAAAATGAAGAGGTGATAGTAAATGAAGCCTACGAGTCTACCTAACACAAATCTAAGAGTAAAATGAAGAGGTGATAGTAAATGAAGCCTACGAGTCTACCTTACACAAAATCTAAGAGGAAAATGAAGAGGTGATAGTAAATGAAGCCTACGAGTCTATCTAACACAAAATCTAAGAGGAAAATGAAGAGGTGATAGTAAATGAAGCCTACGAGTCTACCTTACACAAAATCTAAGACCTCGTAGTTGAAGAGCATAACCCTAGCGCTATCCTCTAAAACTGCAAGTAGCGTTAAAAATGATAAACATGAAAAAAAAAAGTCAAAGACAAAACATAATCCAAATTATGTACGCCACCTCCTTATCTTCCATTCACCAGACAGGATAGAACCCCCGGCAACTTTTGTGTGTTACCAAATAGGTTTATTAAATCAAAACAGAACTAAAACAGATCTCAGTTCTATAGTCTATACCAGGGGTGGGCAAATGTAGCACTCAGTGCTATTTTGGCACTCAGAGCGGCACTCGTGCCTACCAGGGAAACGGTGCTTTATTTTCTTCCAAAGAAAATTTAGAATTTTTAGCCCTGACTGCTTTATAAATTACAAGGATAATTTTATCCGTTAATAAGGTCTTTTTAGTTTATTGTTTAAAGTAGTGCCGGTGTTACAAGTTAGGTAGCCATCGTCATTAATCCTGTAATTTTATGAATTTGATATCAAGTTTTTATTACTTATGCAAAATATCTTATTTTTGTTTTTATTGTGGATTATTTTCACATGAAAAAAGAAAAGTATAATTATATATCAATTATTAATCCCCTTCAATTCAAATAATAATACACTACCAATATTTATGTGCAAAACATGTACGATTGTACGTACCTCAATAAAATCTACCATTTCATTTTAATTACTTAGTGTTCCCTGTAATTTAAAAAAAACGAAAAAAAAAATGGTAACTGCACTGTGATTCCATGTTTCGGCACTGAAAATACAACATGTGCCCACCCCTGGTCTATACACTACACGTCGCTCGTTTGCGACAACACTGCCATAATTAAATAAAAGCTTTTTTTCAGGAGAGGCATTTAGACATGGAATGTACGAATATTTAAGGGTATATCGTTAAGACATTTATCCTCTCTAGTGATCAACTTTTGATCTACAATTTTGAAACCAATATATCAGTTATTGAAGATTTATTTGTCTATATGGTTGACTGGAAGCACATGTTATTGTGTTTATGACGTGGTTCTTGCAAACAAGCGACAAGAGCTTTAAAAAAGCTACTAACTGGTACTCACATATATCATGGGTGCAGTGAGTAGCCCCCATGCGAAGAACTCTAGGAAAATAACCACCAGGGCATGGTACAGACTTGCTTCTCCTATTCCTGAACTCTGAAAATAAGAAGAACAATAGAGTTAGAAGTTTTATTCGATTATTTTGATAGATACTTACTAAATTACAGAGATTATAGGCCTACAGTTTCTTGTAGAGAGACATGAATAATACAAAAAAAATCAATATTAGGATTTTTCTGAGAATTTAAACGTCTGTGAAAAACCAGAACGTTTGTGAGCGAGTAAACGTTGTAATCACTCGAACGTTGTCATCACTCGAACGTTGTCATCACTCGAACGTTGTCATCACTCGAACGTTGTAATCACTCGAACGTTGTAATCACTCGAACGTTGTAATCACTCGAACGTTGTAATCACTCGAACGTTGTAATCACTCGAACGTTTCAATCACTCGAACGTTTCAATCACTCGAACGTTTCAATCACTCGAACGTTTCAATCACTCGAACGTTTCAATCACTCGAACGTTTCAATCACTCGAACGTTTCAATCACTCGAACTTTTCAATCACTCGAACGTTTCAATCACTCGAACGTTTCAATCACTCGAACGTTTCAATCACTCGAACGTTTCAATCACTCGAACGTTTCAATCACTCGAACGTTTCAATCACTCGAAGGTTTCAATCACTCGAACGTTTCAATCACTCGAACGTTTCAATCACTCGAACGTTTCAATCACTCGAACGTTTCAATCACTCGAACGTTTCAATCACTCGAACGTTTCAATCACTCGAACGTTTCAATCACTCGAACGTTTCAATCACTCGAACGTTTCAATCACTCGAACGTTTCAATCACTCGAACGTTTCAATCACTCGAACGTTTCAATCACTCGAACGTTTCAATCACTCGAACGTTTCAATCACTCGAACGTTTCAATCACTCGAACGTTTCAATCACTCGAACGTTTCAATCACTCGAACGTTTCAATCACTCGAACGTTTCAATCACTCGAACGTTTCAATCACTCGAACGTTGTAATCACTCGAACGTTTCAATCACTCGAACGTTTCAATCACTCGAACGTTTCAATCACTCGAACGTTTCAATCACTCGAACGTTTCAATCACTCGAACGTTTCAATCACTCGAACGTTTCAATCACTCGAACGTTTCAATCACTTGAACGTTTCAATCACTCGAACGTTTCAATCACTCGAACGTTTCAATCACTCGAACGTTTCAATCACTCGAACGTTTCAATCACTCGAACGTTTCAATCACTCGAACGTTTCAATCACTCGAACGTTTCAATCACTCGAACGTTTCAATCACTCGAACGTTTCAATCACTCGAACGTTTCAATCACTCGAACGTTTCAATCACTCGAACGTTGTAATCACTCGAACGTTTCAATCACTCGAACGTTTCAATCACTCGAACGTTTCAATCACTCGAACGTTTCAATCACTCGAACGTTTCAATCACTCGAACGTTTCAATCACTCGAACGTTTCAATCACTCGAACGTTTCAATCACTCGAACGTTTCAATCACTCGAACGTTTCAATCACTCGAACGTTTCAATCACTCGAACGTTTCAATCACTCGAACGTTTCAATCACTCGAACGTTTCAATCACTCGAACGTTTCAATCACTCGAACGTTTCAATCACTCGAACGTTTCAATCACTCGAACGTTTCAATCACTCGAACGTTTCAATCACTCGAACGTTTCAATCACTCGAACGTTTCAATCACTCGAACGTTTCAATCACTCGAACGTTTCAATCACTCGAACGTTTCAATCACTCGAACGTTTCAATCACTCGAACGTTTCAATCACTCGAACGTTGTAATCACTCGAACGTTTCAATCACTCGAACGTTTCAATCACTCGAACGTTTCAATCACTCGAACGTTTCAATCACTCGAACGTTTCAATCACTCGAACGTTTCAATCACTCGAACGTTTCAATCACTCGAACGTTTCAATCACTCGAACGTTTCAATCACTCGAACGTTTCAATCACTCGAACGTTTCAATCACTCGAACGTTTCAATCACTCGAACGTTTCAATCACTCGAACGTTTCAATCACTCGAACGTTTCAATCACTCGAACGTTTCAATCACTCGAACGTTTCAATCACTCGAACGTTTCAATCACTCGAACGTTTCAATCACTCGAACGTTTCAATCACTCGAACGTTTCAATCACTCGAACGTTTCAATCACTCGAACGTTTCAATCACTCGAACGTTTCAATCACTCGAACGTTTCAATCACTCGAACGTTTCAATCACTCGAACGTTTCAATCACTCGAACGTTTCAATCACTCGAACGTTTCAATCACTCGAACGTTTCAATCACTCGAACGTTTCAATCACTCAAACGTTTCAATCACTCGAACGTTTCAATCACTCGAACGTTTCAATCACTCAAACGTTTCAATCACTCAAACGTTTCAATCACTCAAACGTTTCAATCACTCAAACGTTTTAATCACTCAAACGTTGCGAGCACTTAAACGTTGCGAGCACTTAAACGTTGCGAGCACATAAACGTTGTGAGCACTTAAACGTTGTGAGCACTTAAACGTTGTGAGCACTTAAACGTTTTCAATGTTACTGTTACATTTTCTTGTATCATTAACAAATTATTCTCATTTCAATTAGTCAGTAGTAGGTACATGACAATTTCCACAAAACAGGAGAAACACTAGTCGCAACAACAGTTATAGTGGGGTTATACAAGATAAAAAAGAGGAACTTACTTTTATAGCCCCACTATGACTATATCTGGGATATCTCTGTACGCTGTCCTTATCATTGTACACCAGGCAATTGGTTAACAATAGCTAGATAATAAACCACTAACTTAATTATGGTAGACGGTGCCACTCTTAATCTCCTATAGCTCCACCATAACTTCTTTGGGTATTAATCGTGTAACTTTGAAGTAACAGAACCTAATACCACTTAGTTACAGCAGCATGAGTGCTACAGTGAGGTACTGCGTTCATACGTAGTTACCTCACACGCATTCGGGTGTCACAGGTACATTTGGCCTGTAACTTTTTAATTTGGGAAGCTATGAAGTTTAAACTTATATAATGTTTGAACTATATCAATACTGATAATATCATGCGAAAATATAATCAATTAATTGAAATTTGAATTAATTAAGATAATTTTATTTCATGAAAATCTTATGCTAACTGTAACATTTCCGGCTTTTAGAATTCTGATATGTAGATTTTTGATCCGCTATGGTTCTGTTATATTAATTTCATGATTAATTAATGACCTGGCAGGGGGGTTCGGGGGGCGGCACGCCCTCCGATATACATATATCAGTATATTTATCAGAAATAAACTACAAATGTACCTGTGACACCCGATCGGGTGTCACAGGTACATCATCTTACGAAGTTTGTTTTGCTTATTACTAATTCAAACTTCAATTAATTGACGATATTTTCACAGGATATTATCGGTATTGATATAGTTCAAACATTGTATAAGTTTAAACCTGATAACTGCTCAAATAAAAAAGATAGAGGCCAAATGTACCTGTGGCACCCGAATGCGGATGTGGTAACCACATATGAATGCAGTACCTCACTACAGTGTAATGTACAAACTAGTCGATTCGTTAGGGGGTTGAGCTTCTGCTTTGGAGTCTAAGGCGAGATAACTAAAATTAAATACTAAGGACTGTGAGAAGTAGTCAGAAGGAATAGTGGCTCCGCGGATAAAGTCACCTACCACCAGTCTGTGATTAGTTCATGGATGCAGAAAAGCTACTCCGTGAATGAAGTATCTCGATAACAACATATCGCTCATGGATGCAGAAAAGATATTCAGTGAAAACTGTCACATATTTTAATGGTCGCAATATTGAATTAATATGAAAATAAAATAAACCTATTACAGAGTTAATAATTATGATCCATAAAAAGATTACAGAGAATTTAGACATTAATTCACTATATTTATGAAACGGATATGCTGCATATCTCCCAACTAACATCAACTTGTTAAAGTTAACAAGTGTAACTCCCGGGGTACCTACCCCCCAGGTAAAGCTGAGGGTACACACCCCCAGGTAAAGCTGAGGGTACACACCCCAAGGTAAAGCTGAGGGTACACACCCCCAGGTAAAGCTGAGGGTACACACCCCCAGGTAAAGCTGAGGGTACACACCCCCAGGGAAAGCTGAGGGTACACACCCCCAGGTAAAGCTAAGGGTACACACCCCCAGGTAAAGCTGAGGGTACACACCCCCAGGTAAAGCTGAGGGTACACACCCCCAGGTAAAGCTGAGGGTACACACCCCCAGGGAAAGCTGAGGGTACACACCCCCAGGTAAAGCTGAGGGTACACACCCCCAGGTAAAGCTGAGGGTACACACCCCCAGGTAAAGCTGAGGGTACACACCTCAGGTAAAGCTGAGGGTATATTATAATTATTCCAAGTAACAACATCTAGATCACTAAAAGTCAATAAGAGAATAATTCTAATTTCTCTAATCTGCCCAGACAATATAAAGACATAGCTATGCTCTTACATTTAAAACTAAAATAAAGTAAATAAAGAACTGATGAAGTTACAGGTGAAATGATACACAACAACAATCATACCCTGGGTATAGAGCTGGACTAAAATAAAGTAAATAAAGTACTGATGAAGTTACAGGTGAAATGATACACAACAACAATCATACCCTGGGTATAGAGCTGGACTAAAATAAAGTACTGATGAAGTTACAGGTGAAATGATACACAACAACAATCATACCCTGGGTATAGAGCTGGTCTAAAATAAAGTAAATAAAGTACTGATTAAGTTACAGGTGAAATGATACACAACAACAATCATACCCTGGGTATAGAGCTGGACATGGTCCCTACTAACAAGGTGAAATTACTAAATTGCCGAAGGTTGAGTTAAGTATTATTGTAATTTGCATTTAAATTCTTACCTCAAACAACCTTAATTAAGAATAACTGCTAAACGACATGCTAGGGTTAATTCTGAGTTATAGGACGGTTTCACATTTTCGATGATATGGGGAAAAAAGTATACAATTATTAATGTTTAATTGGTATCCATTAAATCTGCAGGCAACATGGATACCAATTAAAAAAAGATATTTTTTATAATACTTTTTCCTTGTTTGATCCGAAATGTGGAACAGACCTGAACGTTATTCTCGCTCTAAAGTTTTTAATAAAGAACTTCAGAACAACTGCCAACACATGCTATAGTAACAGATGTCAGGACCTGCACATGTGTTTGAAATTGAAAAATAAATTACTTTGTTAAATGGAGAATTGAAATGAAATTGAAATGATAAACGTGATTTTATGTAATTGATGAATTATATTTTCTCATTTACAAGTCCCTGACGTTAAGTCTGTAAGTCGGAAAGGACTTAGAAATAGTACTGACTTAGTAAAGCAGGAAGTTAATAATAAATAAATAGTTAGAAAAGCGTAAGATCGACATTTTGACTTGGAAGCAGCGACCGAATTTGAACTTTTCAAATATTTAAAATAATCACATCACGAAATGCCATAACTGTGCGTGATTGCCTTTAAATATTCATAAAGTAACTTTAAAATATAGTCAGACTTGAATTGACCTTTAGTGATTAGGAAAAGGTAATGGCACCAATATTGGTGAACTGACTGAAAGCATAAAAAGCTTAAAAATAAAAAATTTCGAAGACTTATCCTGGTAACAAAAATAATATTCTGAGTATTTTCATTGTTCCATCAGTATTTTATACAAAGATAGGTAAAAAATAGCTCAATAATCCGTTATATCTCAGTAAACCTACTAAAATCCGGTACACGGAAAACTGCCAGGCGGAAAACTGCCAAAGCGGAAAACTGCCTAAGCGGAAAACTGCCAAAGCGGAAAACTGCCAGTCACTTATTTTTAATATATGTATTTTTTATTATTCTGAAATATTATTTGGTTATAAACACACTCTAAGAACATTTAATTCATAAAAACGGCGTTAGCCCTTCGTTAAGGGATTAAGGGGACATTCTTTTTTTTTTTACAGTTATAATCATATTATTGGATTACTTAATATTCAATGGAAAATAGTATTTCAACAAAGCTACTATATTGAACACACAGTAAGCCAAACTTCGGCACACACAAAGAAATTATAATGACCATTTCAACTTATTTGTTAAGACACGTACATATATCTATACAGGATTTTATATATTTATAAGATTTATAATTTATATCTTGTATATTATAAATTAAGTGAATGTTAAATCAATCATATGTATGTTCAATATTTATTACATTTACAATTTTATTCTCCATATTATTAACACTTTCATTTTTACAATTTTTATTTATATGTAAAAGTATTATTAATTACTATGCAATTCTATTCGATCGAGTGAAATTGTCAGAGAATTAGGTAAGTAATAGCAGTTTAATAATCATAGATGTTGTGTTGAAAATTCTAAATATTTCACAAACATAAATCGAATTTGTTTCATAATGAGTTCGAGTCAGTATTGAGTGAAGGCTTGTTCAATTCTCAAATTATAAACAAAAAAGGAATAATTAGACACTGAACCCTAACTGATGATGTAAAGATGCGTTGTGTAAACAAAGAAATTACTCTCTGTCCCTAATACAATAATTTATTTTCTAAGAAAGGTTATATTTTTAATTTATATCTTGTATTTGATTTTTTACTGTGATATTTATATAATAATGCATTTTATATATTTTTTTAATCAATTTGTCAACATTAACAATGTTTTTGTTTTGTATACTAAGTAAAAACGAATGTACCCTAACTCCTTTTAACTAAGAGCGAACGTTCGTTTATTTATAAATAAAATGTTATTTCTGACTTAAGTCATTAAATTCAGTAAGTGACTGTCAGTTTTCTGCCTGGTAGTTTTTCGGACACTATAAAATCCATCTACAAACTTTGGATTCTTCTCCTGAACAATTTCAAAATGTGGCTTAGACCCTTCTTTCACCTAACGCGTCATATACCAAGTAACGTTGCTTAATTATGGAAAAAATGGTTAGAATGATGAATGGACAACTAGAAATAATTAATTTTATTAGGAGTTACCGGAACCAAAGGCCATAACACTGACGGCAAAAGGAAATTAAATAAAAGGGAGTGGAAAAAGCAGTCAGGAAGGAAAGTGGGTCCATGAACATAATCACCTACCACAGTCGGTACAATGCTCATAGGTGCTGAAAAGCTACTCCATCAACACAGTCATTTACAAAGGATGTAGAGAATTCTAGAGAACCGAAAGGAGTTTTTTATTGCAAAGAAATATTTTACCAAAAAGAGATGTTGATAATAATACAATACAAATAATATTCCACCGGGGATGAACTCTTACGGTGAAGAACATTTATACAATATCTATTTACAGTCAATACAAATAATATTCCACTAGGGATGAACTCTTACGGTGAAGAACATTTATACAATATCTATTTACAGTCAATACAAATAATATTCCACTAGGGATGAACTCTTACGGTGAAGAACATTCAGACAATATCTATTTACAGTCAATACAAATAATATTCCACTAGGGATGAACTCTTACGGTGAAGAACATTCATACAAAATCTATTTACAGTCAATACAAATAATATTCCACTAGGGATGAACTCTTACGGTGAAGAACATTCATACAATATCTATTTACAGTCAATACAAATAATATTCCACTAGGGATGAACTCTTACGGTGAAGAACATTCATACAATATCTATTTACAGTCAATACAAATAATATTCCACTAGGGATGAACTCTTACGGTGAAGAACATTCATACACTATCTATTTACAGTCAATACAAATAATATTCCACTATGGATGAACTCTTACGGTGAAGAACATTCATACAATATCTATTACAGTTAATACAAATAATATTCCACTGGGGATGAACTCTTACGGTGAAGTACATTCATACAATATCTATTTACAGTCAATACAAATAATATTCCACTGGGGATGAACTCTTATGGTGAAGTACATTCATACAATATCTATTACAGTCAATACAAATAATATTCCACTGGGGATGAACTCTTACGGTGAAGAACATTCATACAATATCTATTTACAGTCAATACAAATAATATTCCACCGGGGATGAACTCTTACGGTGAAGAACATTCATACAATATCTATTTACAGTCAATACAAATAATATTCCACTGGAGATGAACTCTTACGGTGAAGAACATTCATACAATATCTATTTACAGTCAATACAAATAATATTCCACTAGGGATGAACTCTTACGGTGAAGAACATTCATACAATATCTATTTACAGTCAATACAAATAATATTCCACTAGGGATGAACTCTTACGGTGAAGAACATTCATACAATATCTATTTACAGTCAATACAAATAATATTCCACTAGGGATGAACTCTTACGGTGAAGAACATTCATACAATATCTATTACAGTCAATACAAATAATATTCCACTAAGGATGAACTCTTACGGTGAAGAACATTCATACAAATAATATTCCACTAGGAATGAACTCTTACGGTGAAGAACATTTATACAATATCTATTTACAGTCAATACAAATAATATTCCACTAGGGATGAACTCTTACGGTGAAGAACATTCATACAATATCTATTTACAGTCGATACAAATAATATTCCACTAGGGATGAACTCTTACGGTGAAGAACATTCATACAATATCTATTTACAGTCAATACAAATGATATTCCACTAGGGATGAACTCTTACGGTGAAGAACATTCATACAATATCTATTTACAGTCAATACAAATAATATTCCACTAGGGATGAACTCTTACGGTGAAGAACATTCATACAATATCTATTACAGTCAATACAAATAATATTCCACTAAGGATGAACTCTTACGGTGAAGAACATTCATACAAATAATATTCCACTAGGGATGAACTCTTACGGTGAAGAACATTTATACAATATCTATTTACAGTCAATACAAATAATATTCCACTAGAGATGAACTCTTACGGTGAGGAACATTCATACAAATAATATTCCACTGGGGATGAACTCTTACGGTGAAGAACATTCATACAATATCTATTTACAGTCAATACAAATAATATTCCACTAGGGATGAACTCTTACGGTGAAGAACATTCATACAATATCTATTTACAGTCAATACAAATAATATTCCACTAGGGATGAACTCTTACGGTGAAGAACATTCATACAATATATATTAACAGTCAATACAAATAATATTCCACTAGGGATGAACTCTTACGGTGAAGTACATTCATACAATATCTATTTACAGTCGATACAAATAATATTCCACTAAGGATGAACTCTTACGGTGAAGAACATTCATACAATATCTATTTACAGTCAATACAAATAATATTCCACTAGGGATGAACTCTTACGGTGAAGAACATTCATACAATATCTATTACAGTTAATACAAATAATATTCCACTGGGGATGAACTCTTACGGTGAAGTACATTCATACAATATCTATTTACAGTCAATACAAATAATATTCCACTGGGGATGAACTCTTATGGTGAAGTACATTCATACAATATCTATTTACAGTCAATACAAATAATATTCCACTGGGGATGAACTCTTATGGTGAAGTACATTCATACAATATCTATTTACAGTCAATACAAATAATATTACACTAGGGATGAACTCTTACGGTGAAGAACATTCATACAATATCTATTTACAGTCAATACAAATAATATTCCACTAGGGATGAACTCTTACGGTGAAGAACATTCATACAATATCTATTACAGTCAATACAAATAATATTCCACTAAGGATGAACTCTTACGGTGAAGAACATTCATACAAATAATATTCCACTAGGAATGAACTCTTACGGTGAAGAACATTCATACAATATCTATTTACAGTCAATACAAATAATATTCCACTAGGAATGAACTCTTACGGTGAAGAACATTTATACAATATCTATTTACAGTCAATACAAATAATATTCCACTAGGGATGAACTCTTACGGTGAAGAACATTCATACAATATCTATTTACAGTCAATACAAATAATATTCCACTAGGAATGAACTCTTACGGTGAAGAACATTTATACAATATCTATTTACAGTCAATACAAATAATATTCCACTAGGAATGAACTCTTACGGTGAAGAACATTTATACAATATCTATTTACAGTCAATACAAATAATATTCCACTAGGAATGAACTCTTACGGTGAAGAACATTCATACAATATCTATTTACAGTCAATACAAATAATATTCCACTAGGGATGAACTCTTACGGTGAAGAACATTCATACAATATCTATTTACAGTCAATACAAATAATATTCCACTAGGGATGAACTCTTACGGTGAAGAACATTCATACAATATCTATTTACAGTCAATACAAATAATATTCCACTAGGAATGAACTCTTACGGTGAAGAACATTTATACAATATCTATTTACAGTCAATACAAATAATATTCCACTTGGGATGAACTCTTAAGGTGAAGAACATTCATACAATATCTATTTACAGTCAATACAAATAATATTCCACTAGGGATGAACTCTTACGGTGAAGAACATTCATACAATATCTATTTACAGTCAATACAAATAATATTCCACTAGGGATGAACTCTTACGGTGAAGAACATTCATACAATATATATTAACAGTCAATACAAATAATATTCCACTAGGGATGAACTCTTACGGTGAAGAACATTCATACAATATCTATTTACAGTCAATACAAATAATATTCCACTAGGGATGAACTCTTACGGTGAAGAACATTCATACAATATCTATTTACAGTCAATACAAATAATATTCCACTAGGGATGAACTCTTACGGTGAAGAACATTCATACAATATCTATTACAGTTAATACAAATAATATTCCACTGGGGATGAACTCTTACGGTGAAGTACATTCATACAATATCTATTTACAGTCAATACAAATAATATTCCACTGGGGATGAACTCTTATGGTGAAGTACATTCATACAATATCTATTACAGTCAATACAAATAATATTCCACTGGGGATGAACTCTTACGGTGAAGAACATTCATACAATATCTATTTACAGTCAATACAAATAATATTCCACCGGGGATGAACTCTTACGGTGAAGAACATTCATACAATATCTATTTACAGTCAATACAAATAATATTCCACTGGAGATGAACTCTTACGGTGAAGAACATTCATACAATATCTATTTACAGTCAATACAAATAATATTCCACTAGGGATGAACTCTTACGGTGAAGAACATTCATACAATATCTATTTACAGTCAATACAAATAATATTACACTAGGGATGAACTCTTACGGTGAAGAACATTCATACAATATCTATTACAGTCAATACAAATAATATTCCACTAAGGATGAACTCTTACGGTGAAGAACATTCATACAAATAATATTCCACTAGGAATGAACTCTTACGGTGAAGAACATTCATACAATATCTATTTACAGTCAATACAAATAATATTCCACTAGGAATGAACTCTTACGGTGAAGAACATTCATACAATATCTATTTACAGTCAATACAAATAATATTCCACTAGGAATGAACTCTTACTGTGAAGAACATTTATACAATATCTATTTACAGTCAATACAAATAATATTCCACTAGGGATAAACTCTTACGATGAAGAACATTCATACAATATCTATTTACAGTCAATACAAATAATATTCCACTAGGGATGAACTCTTACGGTGAAGAACATTCATACAATATCTATTTACAGTCAATACAAATAATATTCCACTAGGAATGAACTCTTACTGTGAAGAACATTTATACAATATCTATTTACAGTCAATACAAATAATATTCCACTAGGAATGAACTCTTACGGTGAAGAACATTCATACAATATCTATTTACAGTCAATACAAATAATATTCCACTAGGGATGAACTCTTACGGTGAAGAACATTCATACAATATCTATTTACAGTCAATACAAATAATATTACACTAGGGATGAACTCTTACGGTGAAGAACATTCATACAATATCTATTTACAGTCAATACAAATAATATTCCACTAAGGATGATCTCTTACGGTGAAGAACATTCATACAATATCTATTTACAGTCAATACAAATAATATTCCACTAGGCAGTTAAGGGTTAAACAGTGCCCTCCTTGTTGAATATCTTGAAGAGGGCTAAAGAACAACCGCATCTTTCTAATAGCATATAATTATTAGTAATATATAAAAACAGTAGCGATAGATACCAAATCTAAAGAACAGATATTATGGCAACAATATGAATAAGCGATAGTTCAAGAATTAAAAAATAAATGACAAAATTTAAGATTGATTTAATCATACAACATCAATTACTATTATTTAAGAGGATCGATATCCCTCCGAATTTTTTTTTAAATTAATAATTTGAGAGTTCTGAAATTTGGTACGCATGTAAAACATAAGAAAAGAAAGTTTTTCGTTCCTGACAGACTTGACAGGATTCATTCATATTGAAAGAGGAAGAAGAGTTGATTCATGTTGTAAGAAAAAAATATCTTGGAAACTCCTATTTTTTGCATATCTTTCTAATTATTTTAGCTATAAACTTTTTTCTATTCAGATATCTGAGAAAAGTGAATGATTTAATATATAGCACTTTTTTATCTTTCATACAAGCAAAGTACCTAACTCTAAATCAAAAACTGACAGATATATAGAGCGTCAATCATCCCAAAGCATTAGTTTTCAGGAGAGACTGAAACATCTCTATCATCAGTCACCTCGTCTCTAGATTCTAGAAGGATGAGTCACTCAGACAAGCGACACAGCCTTCTCGTACTAATGTCAGTGCAGCACTGATTTCATATTGGAGCCGACGTTCCCTCAAATCAACTACCTCTCTAATGTACGCACTACAGACAAGCTATGATTGTAATATTTACACAGTGTATTTATACATCCTGAGATGTACTTAAGGCGTATGAAATTGACACATTCTTAATTATTTTTCAGATAGGTATCTATCTCCTTTAAGTGGTAGACATCTTCTTTAACCATACTAGATCCTATCGCCAACGTCAAAAGTGTATTATATAAATGTACATGAAGCTCGAAGAAGCAGTCAGAAAGGAAAGTGGTTCCATGAACAAAGTCACCTACCACCATCAGTCAGTGAAAATGCTCATGGATGGTGAAAAGCTACTCAGTGAATAAAGTCTCTTACCATATAATGTTACTAAAGGCATATAAAATAGATATACAAGATAGCATCAACGTAAATATTTCTATAAATGATATTAACGTCTAAAGTATCTCATGTATATTTCCATGTACTGCACAATGACGTCACGAGACGAAGGCCCAGCAGCCAACTGATAAGAGACTACAGTCGATAGGCATAGTGATAAGCGCTATCAGCTGCGCTAGACATGCAAGTTCAAGGTCTGAATCAATGCAGTTGCCACAGGATCTGATTATTCAGACTGAAACAAATCGATAGAAAAGAAATAAATAAAAGATACACTGCAGGGGTGCAATATACAGGTACACTGCATACAGGTACACGTTATTTTTCTCCACTCTCTCAGTCACAACACACATGCCAGCTGACTCTCTCATTAGGTAAAGTTAACAAGTTACTGTTACTGAATAGTAATGTAATTTAACTGATATATTTAGAGACTTTGGAGTATGATGATGACTATATGATCATTGAGTACGTTATACATTTTAAATAATGGAAGAAAAAGTTTTATATTAAAATAATATCCAACTTTTATTTCTAATATAATATTTATTGTATATTTTCCTTTCATGATCAAAATCGTGGAAATTAGTCTAAATAAATATTTTTTCATTATTCCGTTGCCTGTCAAAATAATTCGGTTTAAGACCACGGTTCGGTGATTATGCATATGGAAAATCAATTGAGAAATAACTATCCCTTGTATAAAGCATAGCAAGTTAAAAATAAATGGTATCGACTAAAGGGCCGTACACACGCAGGGTTTTTTAAGTCTTTCCACCAGACTTTTTGCTAAGCAGGTATCATGGATACCAACTAAAATAAATTATTATTATATAGTTTTTTCTTCTACTCTCGTGGAAAAAAGTAGGAGGAGCTTAGCAAAAAGTCTGGTGGAAAGACTTAAAAAACCCTGCGTGTGTACGGCCCTTAACTACTAAACTTACAAAAGTACATCTTCTTGGTCTAGATGAATCTTTATCAGATAGACTTGAAGGTAAACTACCAGAGATATCCTTGCAGTGGGGACTGAGAACTTTGACCTCTGCAGTCACCACTTCCACCGGGGGGTAGCCAAAGGAGCTCCTCTTACCCCGAGGGAAGTCGTCTGTCAGTTGGGGGTTGGACTTCGCTAGAGGTTGTTGGTGGGGGCAGAAGTAGGCACCTGGTACAGAGCAATTGGCGATGTTCTGGTAGCGCGTAGAAGTAAGGACGTAGTCGTAGGACTGTTGGCGACGGTGTTGGTGATGTGGGTAGGCAGGAGCTTGGCCCCCAGTATCCAAAGACCTTCTGATACAGTGGTCAGTGCTGCTGGATCTTTGAAAGACCCCTCTGTTCTTGAAGTCAGGTATGCCAGTCATTTCAAACTTCATTGGTTCATTTTGTACGGAAGCAATTGTGTTATCCTTAAGAGTTACCTTATCGCTAGAGGCACTTGATTGGGCGGGGGTTACAGGAGCTGTCGACTCCACCGAGGCCTTAGGACCACCACCTACACTGAACGAGGAGGACCCTTTCAGAGCATCCAGTCGGGATTTGGACCGCGAGCGATCAGAATTGGACCCGCTAGAGGCACCTGATGAAGAATCTTCTTCACCGAGTGTTTCTGTTGAAGCCAACCGTCCAGATTCCGGTAGGTTAGGGTTGCGAGACATTTTCTTACAAACAAATGAAGTCAGATCAAGAAAAACAGATGATTAGATTCAGGGGGTACGTATAAAGACTCTGGACACCAAGAATTAAAACTCACTTAGACTAAATCACAGCAAAAGTCAATAGATACAAACACTCAATTCATCAACAAGAAAACACTATAAAATGTCAAAACTCAACGAGATAGAATTTTTTTCCTTTGAGAAACTTTTAACAGACATGTCTTCACCTGAAATGGAAATATTAAGACTTAGCAACAACAGCAATGAATAGGGCCTTCTAGAGAGCATTAAAACAAGGCCTTCTTTATCAACCGTATCTGCACTACGGACCGTCACTTCGTATCACGGCTACCGATTCGATCGAATTTCAGGTAGCAACATTGGGTGATAAAATATCAAAGTTTATTCCCCCTCTCCCCCAATTAAAGTTTCAACCCATTGGCTTTGCGGATTGAATCTCTTTTCTCGATTCGACATAAGGAAATGAATGTAAAGAGGTAGCACAGACGACAACAAGCGGCAGCTAAAGCTGAGAACAAGCAGAGGCACTGATAAAGAAGATAGATGGAGAGGGAGGATGAGATAAGAGAAGAGGAGAATGGAAGAAGTGAATAAAAGTGGAGGGGGAGAGATAAAAAGATTGAAGAAATGGATAAGAATCTTGAAGAGCTACACGACCTCACTTGATGGATTCAAGAGCAACACTGATGGTACCTACGACAGGAATGGGGGGTAGGGGGTGAGGGGAGAGAGTGAGTGGGAAAAGAGAGGGGAGAGAGTGAGTGGGAAAAGAGAGGGGAGAGAGTGAGTGGGAAAAGAGAGGGGAGAGAGTGAGTGGGAAAAGAGAGGGGAGAGAGTGAGTGGGAAAAGAGAGGGGAGAGAGTGAGTGGGAAAAGAGAGGGGAGAGAGTGAGTGGGAAAGAGAGGGGAGAGAGTGAGTGGGAAAGAGAGGGGAGAGAGTGAGTGGGAAAGAGAGGGGAGAGAGTGAGTGGGGAAAATAAGGAGAGTGGGGAAAATAAGGAGAGTGGGGAAAATAAGGATAGTGGGGAAAATAAGGAGAGTGAGAGAGGAAAATAAGGAGAGTGAGAGGGGTAAATAAGGAGAGTGAGAGGGGTAAATAAGGAGAGTGAGTGGGGACAATAAGAAGAGTGAGTGGGGACAATAAGGAGAGTGAGTGGGGACAATAAGGAGAGTGAGTGGGGAAAATAAGGAGAGTGAGTGGGGAAAATAAGGAGAGTGAGTGGGGAAAATAAGGAGAGTGAGTGGGGAAAATAAGGAGAGTGAGTGGGGAAAATAAGGAGAGTGAGTGGGGAAAATAAGGAGAGTGAGTGGGGAAAATAAGGAGAGTGAGTGGGGAAAATAAGGAGAGTGAGTGGGGAAAATAAGGAGAGTGAGTGGGGAAAATAAGGAGAGTGAGTGGGGAAAATAAGGAGAGTGAGTGGGAAAAATAAGGAGAGTGAGTGAGGTAAATAAGGAGAGTGAGTGGGGACAATAAGGAGAGTGAGTGGGGACAATAAGGAGAGTGAGTGGGGACAATAAGGAGAGTGAGTGGGGAAAATAAGGAGTGAGTGGGGAAAATAAGGAGAGTGAGTGGGGAAAATAAGGAGAGTGAGTGGGGACAATAAGGAGAGTGAGTGGGGACAATAAGGAGAGTGAGTGGGGAAAATAAGGAGAGTGAGTGGGGAAAATAAGGAGAGTGAGTGGGGTAAATAAGGAGAGTGAGTGGGGAAAATAAGGAGAGTGAGTGGGGAAAATAAGGAGAGTGAGTGGGGACAATAAGGAGAGTGAGTGGGGAAAATAAGGAGAGTGAGTGGGGAAAATAAGGAGAGTGAGTGGGGAAAATAAGGAGAGTGAGTGGGGACAATAAGGAGAGTGAGTGGGGAAAATAAGGAGAGTGAGTGGGGAAAATAAGGAGAGTGAGTGGGGACAATAAGGAGAGTGAGTGGGGACAATAAGGAGAGTGAGTGGGGAAAATAAGGAGAGTGAGTGGGGAAAATAAGGAGAGTGAGTGGGGTAAATAAGGAGAGTGAGTGGGGAAAATAAGGAGAGTGAGTGGGGAAAATAAGGAGAGTGAGTGGGGACAATAAGGAGAGTGAGTGGGGAAAATAAGGAGAGTGAGTGGGGAAAATAAGGAGAGTGAGTGGGGAAAATAAGGAGAGTGAGTGGGGTATTTTGTATTAGAAATGGATCACCTGTAGATTCAGCACACCAGAGACATTTACTGGGAAGTGGGGACCAATTCATTGGTTCCTAGCATATGTCACAATTCATTTCTCAAATAATATACATCACTGAGAGTATCTGATGACTTTAACGGAGTATCCAATTTTTAGAGGGATGATTACTTCTTGAAATGTATTCGTCTGCATTTTGAAGATCAACTATTTTTAAAAATGTTTAATTTGAAGAATTTTTATCACCATCCCTTGTAATCATGATACCACATAAAAATAATATCTTGAATTCTAGATAATTTAATAAATAAATATGAATTTATTGACCAAATTATTATTAAAGTTATTTGGATCCAACGCCTACTGTATAGTAAGGGATAAACCCATCAAATTTAGTGTAAATTATTAATAGGTAGTGGGCTTTCTTGTCCCAATCTTTTGGGGGCTACAACGAGCACTAGAACCCCCAAAGAGGGAGGGGGAGGGAGGCAAGTGAGGGCCAAAAATCTGATTTTATTTTGGTTTCAAAAGTAATGTCAGGCAGTGTACTTTCATGTCCCAAATTTTTTGGAGGCTAGAGGCACTACAACCCACCCAATGCATGGCCCAAAGGAGCAGGGGGTATTTACGTTTTTGGCCATTATTTACATATTTATGTTTGTGGTAAGATATATACATTTTTGGCTATGCTATAATATGTGAATTTTCCACTAAAAAATGAATAGAAGTCAATGACTTTTAAAGCTACAAGAAACTCAAAGGCAGTTTTGGAATCCTTGAAAGATTTCTAACAAAAGTATTGACAGTTTTTTTTCATCACAGGTCAAAACTGAAAATCCATGGTTTCTGGAAAATTTGTTAGTTATCAAAAATCACTTGTTTTTCAAAAGAAAACAGGGAGGAAAACTGAAAGTATTGGTCCCTACTTTTGTTAGAAATGTTAAAAGATCTAAAAACTTTTGATTCTTTTTTTCTAGCATATAAAAACTCACTTTAAAAATTTCATATTGAATTTTCTTAATTATTAATATTAATTAACCTAACCATACTCAATTTATGAAAGGTAGCTAGCGTACATAAACCGAATTGATCATTTCATTATTATCATTTTCAATTGATAATGACAACTTTATTGGAATAAATTTTTGAACATATAGCTACACATAAAATAAAGCAAATGCCTAAATGAAAGAAATATTAATATCAAATATATGTCTACAATTAAAATTAAGCCTACATTAAACCAAATTGGTCTTTATTCATTCAACTCTCAGAATGAACATTTTTCATTTAATTTTTTTATACTCTACTTTTGTTTTTGTGGAGCATGGAAACATATGATCCATCTAACTTAAATACAAACACACAAAAAATAATACACATTTCATTTCAAATTCTACGATAAGCATATCAATTCATGAAGATTTGAACATGAATTTAGTGTTTAGTTTTCCTATTAAATAGAGTGGTTCATGGAATATCCATTCATCTCTCCAGCCCACTCAAAAAGAAGCCACATTTATCTCTAAATTTCTAATAGGATCAAAATATCATTAATTCTCTCCAACCGATATGCTTATCAAACTCATGCCGCATTGCTTGCGTTATGATCTTTAATTTTGTCAAACATAGTGATGGGACGATTAGTCGGAACAGTATCGGAAAAATTGAAATATCTAGGACTATCAAGGTATTGTGAATCGGAGTTGCATAATTTTAGGGCGATTTAGATACCTAAAATGATGATTCCTGTATTAAATATAATATTTTCAGCTTTGTACCAACTAACAACAATACAAGCATTTTCTTCTAGACTTACAGTTGGTCCTGGAAAAATTCTTGCAATGACGAACTTTATTTGGCATTTTCAAATTTATAAATGTAAGAAAGCTTATACGTTGCAATAATTATTTCATTTAACTACATACAAACATGCAGCTACAAGAAGCCAAAGAAAGATAAATTTCATTATAAATGGTCTAGCTTGGGTAACCTAGAAAGATATATAGTTACAATATATACCTGGTAAAGATTAGGAACCCCCAAAACTATAGCTACTGTGTGTAACTGTGAAAAAAAAAAATTCTATGGTACAATGGGATTCCTCATCTGTACATGTTCCAAGAAAATATCTCAATCTTTTTCAACAAATTGATGTAGCTATCATTGTACATCAATTCACCAGATGATCATACAGATCAAAACCACATTTGAAAACCATTTGGCATATTAAAACAAAACCAAAATATTACCTAATATATGCTACAATATCATAAGTTTCGGCTTAGAGGTAAATACTATAAAGTAAAAATTAACATTAATTATGCATAAATTGAAGATTAAATAGGGTAGCTACTTGGTAAGGTACCATTTGGTAGGTAAATATCTTGCCAGATGAATCATATTGGCATCATTAGAAGGTAAATTTCTCTCCAAAACAAAATTTAGCAAATTTTCATAAATTCTCTCCTAAATAACATTATAGCATAAACTACATTTCTCTCTATTTTCAATTGAAGGGCTCAAAATAGTTATCTTAAACTCACCAATATAATGGCAAGAAAGGACATGCTTTATTACCTGGTCCACCAGTGACCAGCTGGATGCAAGTAGCTTTAGGATTAATGATAGAATTTTTGTGCTCTTCAGTCCTTACTTACACATGGTCCCATGTTCAAGAGGTGTGCTTACTGAAGTCAATATTAGAGAACAATTCCGAGCCAAGCCTTTATAGTATATCAACTCAGTTCTAAAATTAAAGGTTTCAAGGCAAAATTAACATGGGAACATCTGCCAATCTGCAAAGTGTGTCCAATCAGTCTAATTTTTTTTGTGGGCAATTTTTCTCCAAAAATTTTTCCAATCTATCTTCAAAATGACCAGAATTCTCTAAAATGTCAAATAATTACATGTAGATATAGGAAATAATTAGGAAATAGTCTCCAAGATCTTGCGAATATATTTTTCCCCTCAAAAAACGTCTCCAAAGAACTAAGGCGACATGGACATGCTTTGCGGACTGGTGAACATAAGAATTAATTCAAAATTTCAAGCCAATTAGGCAAAGATATTCAAATGTAAACAAAATTAATTGGCTTTAACTGACATACTCTGAAACACATGGCAATGGGCAGAATGGGGCCCATGTTAATAGATTAGATTGTAATCATTGTATTTAATGGTAAATTCCTCTGACATGTCAGAGGAATTTTCAAATCTCTAAAATGAGTATCCCTTTCACTCATCTATTCCTATATATTAATTTTGGGAGGTGAAATTGGAAAAATGTTGGAGGACTAGCCAAAATAAGAGAAAATGTTGGAAGATATTTTAATTTTTTTTGGAAAAGTCAGAGGAGTTCAGTGCATAAAATACAGTCTGGCCAGGGCTGAGTTGAATGTATAAAGTATCCAGATTGCAGGAACTGGTAAAGTGTTCTCCAAGAAATCCTCTATTTGGCTTCTGTTCTCAGTGAAATACATGTAGATTTAGGAGAAAATTTAGGATTTTTTGCACAGAATTTTTATAAAAATGTCCCATATTCTGCAGACTGGTAAAGTATGTGAGCTAAAGCCAATCAATTGGTTCAAATTTCAATGGTCAAACCTCAGATCTGTCTAATTGGCTTAAAATTTTTACCAGTCTGAAAAGTAGGTCTCCAGAGATGGTAAGAGACCGGGGACCCCGGATTTTTATCATTTTCTACAGAAATTGGGATTTGGGGGCAGCAAATAACATGGGATTATGGGAACATAGGAATTAAATAAGAAATGGGTGCAGGAATAATTCACAAATCCTGTAATACTATTTCAGAATGGAATTTTGAACTAATTCCTATGTTTCCATGTAAATTTTGGCTAGAAATCTTCAAAATTGGCTTGGCTCAGAATTTTTGAATAAAATTGGCTTGCAGTTTGTCAAGGCTGTAATGTTATTTAACTCTGACTTTAACGCACAACATCCTCTGGGGAGGACATTAGAAAAACAGCAAATAATATCTTTATAATAGTATTATTTAGCGCATATAATCATATTCTAGCAGTAAGAAGAGTAAAATTCAGTGTAGGCTATGTCACATAATGATTTGAGATTTTGAAACACTCAAAATTTCTTCCCAAAGGATATTTGACTTTAAAATAAATAAAAATAAAAAGTGATTTTTTTTTATATATTCTTTAATAAAAGGATAACTATCCCATGTTACAGAGTATGTCAGTTAAAGCCAATTAATTGGATTAGATATGAATTAGTCAAATCTCAGATATGTCTAATTGGCTTTAAATTTTGAATTAATTCCTATGTTCACATGTTAATTTTAGCTTGAAATCTTCACAAAATGAGCCATATTGGTTTGGCTCAGATTTTTTATAAATTTTGGCTCAATAATTGGCTTACAATTTTCCAGCCTCTGAACTGAGTCTGAAACATGGAATACAGACTGGGCCGGATAAACCATGTTTCAAAGTATGGACAAAGTCGCCAGTATATTGGCGACTTTTTAGGGGTGACATAAATTGAAAAACATGTAAATAACAAGTAAATCACTCATAAAATAGTCTCAAGAGATGCACATGCATCTGATTCAGATGCACATGCATCTCAGATGCATGTGCAATCAGATGCATGTGCATCATACACACATTTCTGGATGCATCAGACATGAAGCATGTGGATATTTTCAAGTGTAAAGTCTTCTCTAGGAAGTCAAATTTCTTCTCTGAAGTATCTTAAATGTGGCGACCTGATCAATTTTTTCACTAAACTGCCACTGGCGACTTTCCTGCCACAATTTGAAACATGGCAGATAAACTTTACAACTTCAGACTTCCTGAATCTTTTGCAGACTGGCCAAGTAATAAAGCATGTCCAAACTCGCCATTTCAATGGCGAGTTTGTGACAGTTATTTTGAGCCCTTCAATTGAAAATGGCAAGTTTTTTCTATTTTTCTCCTATGCTTCAATGTTATTTTGGAGAGAATTTATGATAATTTGATCATTTTGGAGAGAATTTGTTGAATTTTGGAGAGAGCTGGAGAGACAAATGGTGAGTTTATGAGACATACTATTTTACTTGGCAACATAGCAATTAATTCATCAGAAAACAAAACATTTTCCAGAGTGGTATGGAGAGAATTTGAGATTATTTAAACATTATGTAAAGAATTTTATCTTATTAGCCTAATTTATAATTTGGAGAGTTCTTATAAAGTTATAGACACATCATATAGCTAGGTAGTAGCCAGGCTAGGTACCAACTACCATACAATGATATTATGATACAATTTAACTTAGGTTAAAACGACGAGAATCTTTGAAAAATGTTCCATGTTCTGAAACGAGTTTGGGAGACGGGAATGAAATATTAATTGTGAAGAAAATAAATATCTGTACTGCAATGACTTCACTTTATAAAGTTTAAATCACTGCCAACTTTAGGTAGTTTCAACAATAAATTACAAAGAATACCTAACAAATACATATACATTATGGAATAGGTAGAAGTTAGAACACACCAAGACTTTGTTTTCTCAGGCTAGAGTAGAAATAGTGGATATATTATCCTTTCTATATTAATATTACACCATCATATAGATTAGCCCAAATAAAACCAATGGAATCAGGGTAACTAATTTAAAATATAACTTACCACAACGCCATCCTTAACCAGTCTTCTTGATCTTATAATAGTTCCAGTCATTCTGTTTTTCTTGATGGGCATAGTACCTAATAAGTTTTTATAGATAATCCCTACTTATCACTGACAAAGAAAGTTTAAACTCATTTCAAAAACTGTCAATTTTTATCACACTAATCACGGCACTCGCTATTAAACGTGCGAGAATTCGCCATTTGTTTTTGTCAGTGACGTCATTATCGTGATTTACCCCAAAACTGGGGTGGAGTTACCCTAAAATGAAGTAATTCCCTGTAATTTTAATGACATGTTGAAAAAGCATAACTTCCTTACATTTGATCTTTTTTCGTATTTCTATATTTTTGGGTTTAGTACTTCCACAATTATTAGTGAATGTTACATCAATTTGATTCTCTTCGCTAATTTTTCTACTTTCTTTTGCATAATATGCCTGCAATATTAAATAGCTAATGGAATTAGTTAAATACATAAAATTGGTTCTAATATATCTTACCCTACGTTGCACTAATTTTTCTACCTCAAATAATTTTAATGTTCGTTTTAAATCAAATTAAATTCACTTAAATCATAGGACTCACTCTTAGTAAATAAATAGTTATCTATTTACTATGGGACTCACTAACTATGGGTCTGTATAGTATATCTACTTTTTTCACTATTTTCATACTTTCGCTAAAGTTTATTCCAAATCCTCCTAACGGTTATATTAAAAATAATTTTCAGTCTATATACCATATATTTTCTGAACTTGCTTCTCTAAATGTTTATTGAAAAGGATACATGTACCCTACTATTAATTTAATTTTAGTAGTAATATACACCGAAAAAACAAAGTGGTCAAGGTCTTCATCTGCTAATATTAGTTCAACCATGAATTAAATAGTTAGAAGGATACTCGCACTTGAAAATGACGCCCCAGCAAACATGAATGTATCTATTCGATGTCTAAACGACTCTGTATAACATCTCTTCCGACATCGGACACCAGTAATAAATTAGACATGGTGACATCAAGTAGACATCAATTCGATATCCGTTTGCACCGCTAAACCGCATCATATATCAAGTATATTTGGCATCGAAGCGACACCGCTATAACAGCGTTGAATAGAAAGATAAATTAAAACATCTAACATACATAGGGATTCTGCATCGAAAAGACGCCTAATTATATATCTAATATGCTTCGAAACGATATCCACTTGCATCCAATAAATAAATTAATTAAAATTGAAAACTCTTTCTTCATTGATATAACGTACTGTACGTTTAGGTGCATATCAATTTGATTTATCATTTATGTTACATAAAGTTATATTTAAATTAAATGGGAAGAAATGAAGTGATGTGTCCGGGTATCGTTCGTGGGTCTCTCCGTCCTCGTGCCTGTACCTCCGTCACATTGCCACCGTGGATGCATTTTACTCTAAAAAAAATTTGATATTAAGCGTTCCGGAAATACTTAAAGATATTTTAAATTGAATTGAACAATACAGACAAGAACCGATTTTATAACCAAAATCACAACTTATTCTTATTACAAATATGTAATGAGTTTGTCGAATTTTTATATAATTATAACTCCTTAAAAATTTCGTTCTCTATGAGTTCAAATTAAAGAAAATGTTTTGAGGCTTCGACTTAGAACACAGATGAAAGCTCTGTGATGAAAGTTCAAAGTAATGAATGCATTAATTAAAATTTGACCATATATTCTCACTCAGTAAATATAGGTCATAATAGTTGAGTAATTAGTTTGACATTCTGACTTATATAATTGTGTTATATGTATAAAACAGGAATTTTGTGCTCTGTGAAATAATTTTAGCAATAGGGTGTATGTTACAAGTTATTAATAGGGTCTATATTTTCGAACACGTGATAAAGGAAAATATAATAATTATTATTTAACTACTATTTAATTCGTAACATAATAACTGAAGGTATGATACCAATTGAAATAAAAGTTAAATAATATGATTATTAAATATAGATTTATAGAGTCCGATTACCTCTTTAAGTTTAATTATCTATAATGTGAATCACTGAATTTTAATCGTCTCATTTGCAGCTTTTGGCACTAGGTGAAAGCTCAAGTTATCGGATATGGGGTTCCGCATTTTACGTAGAAAAATCATTTATGTATTGATTTTTAGTTCTAAACTTGTATTTTACGTACTGGTATCATGGATACCAATTTAAGTAAGAATTAAATAATGATAATTATTATATTTATTTCTTATGTATCCGAAAATGTGGAAACGTCCGATAACACTGAATCTACTCTAAAATGGAACATGGTAAATAGCCCATGCATCAACTTTTAATTATTTACGTTAAATAGAGGTTTAAAGTGTTTCGGAACCAAAGTCTATGTCGCTGACGTCAAAGTATAATGAAATACAAGGGACTGGAAGAAGCAGTCAGAAAGGAAAGTGGCTCCATGAACAAAGTCACGACGCTCATGGATACTCAAAAGCTACTCCGTGAATGCTGTCACTTACCGAGGAATGTGACAAAAATGGTCACAAGCACCGGTGGCTGCACTCAAGGATGGAAGAGGGAAATGAAGAGGTGATAGTAAATGAAGCCTAGGAGCCTACCTAACACAAAATTTAAGACCTCGTAATTGTAGACCATAACCCTAGCGCTATCCTCTAAAACTGCATGGAGAGTTAAAAACATGATAAACATAAAATAGACGACACGTAATCCAAATTACAACACTTTTGGACCCAATGCACGCCACCCCTTCTCTTCCATTCACCAAAGACAGCTTCAGGAACCCCTGGCTGTTTTTTTTATAATAAACAGTTTAGAATAGATTCATAACAATAAATACGCCCCCATGGCTCCTATCCTGAAGCTGTCTATGGTGAATGGAAGAGAAGGGGATGGCGTCCCTTGGGCCCCTAACTGTTGTAATTTGGATTATGGAATGTCTTTTTTCATTTTTACCATGTTTATCATTTTTTTAACGCTACTTGCAGTTTTAGAGGATAGCGCTAGGGTTATGCTCTTCAACTACGAGGTCTTAGATTTTGTGTTAGGTAGGCTCGTAGGCTTCATTTACTATCACCTCTTCATTTTTCTCTTCCATCCGTGAGTGCTCCTTGGTAAGTGACTGGATTCACGGAGTAGCTTTTCTGCATCCATGAGCATTGTCACTGATTGTGGTATGTGACTTTGTTCATGGAGCCACTTTCCTTTCTGACTGCTTCTTTTAGTCCCTTGTATTTAATTTACTTTTGACGTCAGCGAAATAGTCACGATATGACTGAAGCACGACGTTAAACCCCTACTAAAATAAATAAACATAAATCCACTGACCATCGAAAAATCACTTGATTGATTACCCATTTCATTTTCACGGTACTTGAGGAACACTGTTCAACAACCAATGTTCCAATATCGCTTACTTTACGTTGATCTAGTGTACAATCGCACTAGTGTGCCAATATCCCATCGTACCTTTACAACTGTCGTTTAAAGAGAGCACTACGTACGTTATATAGAAATGTGCAATCCAATTGAATCGAAATAATTCTTACATTTCTATACATATTATGAAAAAGGGAGAGAAGAGAATGAATTTCCAAATTCGAAATGATTCTTTTAAAACTATGTATCTATTTTCGTACTTCTGGTCGAAGTATTAATTCAGATATCGTTTGGAAACAGACATGCCGACGTCAAGATGATGCTGTTAAAACCATGTATCGGTTTTCGTGTTTCTATCCGAAGTGTAAATTCAGATATCATTTAGAAACAGACATTCCGATATCTACTATGAATCGAAATGGTTGCTAAGTCGATACCCACCGTTAGCGCTACGAATTCGACAGCAAACGGCATCGAATCGATATTCATATGTTTGTTGGGGCGAAAGTGTGACGTCACGCGAGCTACTCATGACGTCACCTGGTATACAGATACTCGCATCGGAAATATTTGGTTATAGATCTTCATGAAATAACTTTTGATTACTTGGTCAAATATATAATTAAATGCATCGTAAATGTTAATATATAATTATATATATAGCTTATACTGAAATCATTTATTGAATTTAGCTCAGATGATATTCAATAATAATTGGATTTGTGTCGACTACGATCGATTGTGTATTCTCCAACAATGATTGAAATTGAAGAACTATATAGAATAATTTCTAATATAAAAATGTAGGTATAAGAACTATTTATCACGATAAAATCGATATGGTGAATTATATATAATTAATATTTGTCGGCGGATTTCTTCAATTAAGGAATGAATGAAAATCACAGATCACTAACTTTATATTGTTGTTCATAATATATACAAATTAACAAAATGAATAAAAAAAGAACTGTATGGACTAAAGTAGCTAATAGCTGTATTTTGAAAACTACTATTAAGCTACAGAAAAGTTAATATTGAGCTACAGACTCAAAGTAAACAATGCAAGAACCTTCAAATCGTATTCCAAGTGACGTCACCATCTTTTTCCTTGTCGGTATTTCTGTCGAGTGCGAGTATCCTTCTAACTATTTAATTCATGAGTTCAACATTAGGTACAGCAAAACCTCGTAGTAGACCAGCCTCGTAAAAGACCAAAATATTTTTGAAACTGTACTGGAAAATACCTCGCACTAGACAAAACACAATTTTTGTCACCTGACAGTTATTCTAGTGTAAATATTACAAGGAGTAATATTTACAATACTGTTTTAAAGATAATTCTCTAATTTGAATAATGTATTATATTTGTTTATGCTTTTTTTAGGATCAAAAATAAGGCAGAATTGGTTTAAGATAATAAGATTTGATGGTAAAGTCTGGGCTAAAAAAATTGATGTGAAAAGTTTTACAAAACTAGATACAGTGACGACTATTCTAATTTCATAAGATGATAATTTGATTGAAAAAAATATTATATTCATTTTAATTGAAGCAAAAAAAATCATACTGTTTTTAATTTTGTTTCCCTTCAAAATTGGTATGTTAGTCACCATTAATTTGGCATTAAAGTTATCATAAACAAATAGAGCTATCGAAATATTAAAGTCACCGCTTTACTTTTAAAGAAAACTATTTTGGTCTAGTAGGAAACTAATACAGTGAGTTTCTTACTAGACCAAACAAACTTGGAACGTAACTCTGGTCTACTACGATGTTTTGCTGTAGTTCATATTATATATATACCTACTTTATATAACCCAGTAAACATTACAATGTTGGGCCAACGTTGGCCCAATTCAGAACGAAACGATCTGGGTCAACGCTGTCTAAATTAAAAATATTTATTAACTGATACCTATATTTATATTGATACCGAAATACAGTATTCAGTACTCTTTCTAAATGATATTTCACTTATTGTTTCTAAATAGTAGCGATAAAGAAAAATCTGATCTTTCAAATACATTTTCGGTTGGCGATGCAACACTATTCTGATCATAAATGGAATGAAATTTTATGTATCTATTCTAAAATGGAATTCCGTAATATAATATATATCTATTTACTGGTGTTGTTTCGATTCATTTAGGTAGATATCGGAATTGATCATAAATTATACGAAATTTTAGATATCTTATCTAAAACGGAATTCAATATTATAAAAGATATCTATTTACTGGTGTTGTTTCGATATGCATTAAACAATTTCTGATTAGAAAATAAACGATGCGAACAAGAGTGAAGATTTTTGGATACTAATGGTAGAAACTAATTAGATTTCTAAATAGTCAAATAATTTAGATACATTCAGTTAGAAATCTAATTTAAGTGTATTTCATATGTATTACCGGCATGCGCTACCAGCGCAACGAATTAGACACAACCCGATATCGAATAGATTCGGACTTGTTTGCTGGGTAGCTTAATTTTCACTCTGCACAAGTGATTAATTAATAGATACTTTGATTTAAATAATTGTGTTGAATTGAAATAACAGTAATTTCAAGCTCTTCGAAATATTTTTGATAGTAGGGTTCTAAATTGTAAGTTATTGTTTTTTTTCGGACACGCAGGAAAAAAAAATATATTAATTATTATTTAACTTCTATTCTAATTGGTATCATGGATAGGAGGAAGTCTCCATTTATTGACCACTTAAGAGGTTTCCTTCAAAACTATTATATTATTGTGTAACTCTCCTCTCTACTAATGAATCCACGACAGATCCAATTAAAAGATAACATTCGATTCTTATAAACCATATTAAGTATTAAGCTATTCGTTTAGTATATATTAATCTACATTGAATCAAATATTTTTTTCTGAAAAACTCCAATTATCGACATGTTGAAACCAAATATCGTCATACATGTTATTACCCATTTATCGTCATGTGTCAATACATGGGTATGCGCACCATCATATCGTCCGCAGAATAAAGTTTTCATTAAACAGCTGGCAGGATGGGGGGAAATCAGGTAGAATGGGAAGAAATCAGGTAGAATGGGGGAAATCAGGTAGAATTGAGGAAATCAGGTAGAATGGGAAGAAATCAGGTAGAATGGGGAAAATCAGGTAGAATTGAGGAAATCAGGTAGAATGGGGGGAAATCAGGTAGAATTGAGGAAATCAGGTAGAATGGGAAAATCTGGAAGAAAATCAGGTAAAATGGGGGAACTATAGGAAAAAATCAGGTTGAATGGAGGAAAACTGTTAGAATGGGAGGAAAAATAATTCACGGACGAATGCTCGCGGAGAGCTCCATCACGGTGAAATCAGGTGGAATGGGGAAAATTGGGTTAAATTGAGGAAAATCTGTTAAAATGGGAAAAATCAGGTAGAATGAGGGAAAATCAGTTAGAATGGAGGAAAATTAGGAGAACAGGTAAAATTAGGTAAAACTAGGTAGAATGGGGGACAATTAGGTAGAATGGGGGAAAATTTAGGAGAATTGGAAAAAATTAGAAGAATAGGGGTAAAATTAGGTAGAATAGGGTAAAATTATGTAGAATGGGAAGAATTTAGGTATAATGGGGGAAATCAGGTAGAATGGGGGAAAATTGGGAGAATGGGTAAAATTAGGTAGAATGGGGTAAAATTAGGTAGAATGGGGATAAATTAGGTATAATGGGGGAAATTGGGTAGAATGGGGGAAAATTAGGAAGATTGGGGAAAATTAGGTAGAATGGGGAAAATCAGGTGGAGTTGGGGAAAATCAGGTAGAATGGGATAAAATAAGTTAGAATGGGGGAAAATCCGGTAGAATGGGGAAAAGCAGGTTGAATGGGGGAAAAAAGTAAATTGAGGGAAACCTGTGGCTGAGTAGGGAAAACGATGGCAGAATGGGGAAATTAATAATTGTAGTGAGGGCTTAACGTCTGTTTTGGAACCAAAGACCATATCGCTGATGTCATAAAGGAAATTAAATACAAGGGACTGGAAGAAGCAGTCAGAAAGAAAGGTAACTTCATGAACAAAGTCACCTAGCACCGTCGGTGACAAAGCTCATGGATGTAAAAAAGATACTCATTGAATGCAATCACTTACCAAGGAATATGACGAAAAGGAACACAAGTACCGGTGACTTCATTCATGAATGGAGGAGGAACATGAAGAGGTGATAGTAAATGAGACATACGAGTCTACCTAACACACGAAATCTAAGACATCAAGACATCATAGTTGAAGAGAATAATTCTAGCACTATCCTCTAAAACAATTTGTGGTGAATTAGAGCAGTTTTAGAGGATAGCGCTAGGGTTATCCCAACAAACATATGAATGTCGATTCGATGCCGTTTGCTGTCGAATTCGTAGCGCTAACGGTGGGTATCGACTTAGCAACCATTTCGACTCATAGTAGATATCGGAATGTCTGTTTCTAAATGATATCTGAATTCACACTTCGGATAGAAACACGAAAACCGATACATGGTTTTAACAGCAGCATCTTGACGTCAGCATGTCTGTTTCCAAACGATATCTGAATTTATACTTCGACCAGAAGTGCGAAAACAGATACGTAGTTTTAAAAAAATAGTTTCAAATTTTGAAATTCATTTTCTTCTCATCTTCCTGTTTTATAATACGTGAAGAAATGTAGGAATTATTTCTATTCAATTGGATTGTACCTTTCTATAACGTAGTGCTCCCTTTAAAATTGATACACTTATAACTTATAAGGGACTACGGCAGTTGTAAAGGTACGATAAGGCATTAGCACGCTAGTGCGATTGTACAATGGATCAACGTAAAGTAAGCGATATTGGAACATCGGTTGTTGAACAGTGTTCCTCCAGTATCGTGAAAATAAAATGGATAACCAATCAAGTGATTTTTCGATGGCCAGTGCATTTGTTGTTATGAATCTATTCTAAACTGCTTATTGAAAATAAGCCCCAAGGGGTTCCTGAAGCTGTCTTTGGTGAATAGAAGAGAAGTGGGGTGGCGTCCCTTGGACCCAAACTGTTGTAATTTGGATTATGTATAGTCTATTTTATGTTTATCATGTTTTTAACTCTTCATGCAGTTTTAGAGGATAGCGCTAGGGTTATGCTCTACAATTACGTATGAAGTCATAGATTTTCTGTTAGGTAGGCTCGTAGACTTCACTTACGATTACCTCTTCATTTCCCTCTTCCATCCATGAGTGCAGCCACCGGTGCTTGTGACCATTTTTGTCACATTCTTCGGTAAGTGACAGCATTCACGGAGTAGCTTTTTAGCATCCATGATTGTCGTGACTTTATCCATGGAGCCACTTTCCTTTCTGACTGCTTCTTCCAGTCCCTTGTATTTCATTTCCTTTTGACCTCAGCGACATGGATTTTGGTTCCGAAGCAGACGTTAAACATCTACTAAACGTAAATAATTTATAGATGATGGGCTATTTAACATGTTCCATTTTAGAGTAAATTCTGTGTTATCTGACGGTTCCACATTTTCGAATATGTAAGAAATAAATATAATAATTATCATTATTAAACTCTTACTTAAATTGGTATCCATGATACCAGTACGTAAAATACAAGTTTAGAAATAAAAATCAATACATAAATAATTTTTCTACGTAAAATGCTTAACCCCATATCCGATACCTTGAGCTTCCACCTAGTGCCTACAGCTGCAAATGAGACGATTAAAATTCAGTGATTCACATTATAGATAATAAACTTAAAGTGGTAATCGGACTCAATAAATCTATATAATAATCATTATTTAACTTTTATTTCAATTGGTATCATACCTTCAGCTATTATGTTACTAATTAAATAGTAGTTAAATAATGATTATTATATTTTTCTTTGTCACGTGTTCGAAAATATAGACCCTATTAATAACTTGGAACATATACCCTATTGCTAAAAATATTTCACAGAGAACAAAATTCATGATTGTTCAATGAAATACAATTATATAAGTCAAAATATCAGACTAATTACTCAACTATTATGACCTATATTTACTGAGTTTAAAAAATTTTTAATTAATGCATTCATTACTTATACTTTGAACTTTCATCACAGAGCTTTCATCTGTATTCTAAGTCGTAGCTACAAAACATTTTCTTTAATTTGAACTCATAGAGATCGAAATTTTTAAGGAGTTACAATTATATGAAAATTTGACCAACTCATTACTATTTGTAATAACAATAAGTTGTGATTTTGGTTAAAAAAGCGGTGCTTGCCTGTATTGTTTTATTCACTTTAAAATTTCTTTAAGTATCTCCGGGTCATTTAATATGAAATTTTTTTTTTAATCAAATGCATCCACGGTGGCAAAGTGACAGAGCTACAGGCACGGCGACGGTTTGATCCACGAACGATTCCCGGACACGTCACTTCATTTCTCCCCATTTAATTTATATATAACACTATGTAACATTAATCAAATTGATATGCATCTAAACGTACAGTACCTACGTTATATCAATGAAGTAAGAATTTTCTATTTTTATTTATTTATTGTATGCAAGTGGATATCGTTTCGAAGCATATTAGATATATAATTAGGCGTCTGTTCGATAGAGAATCCCTATGTATGTTGGATGTCATAATTTATCTTTCTATTCAACGCTGTTATAACGGTATCGCTCCGATGCTAAATATACTTAATATGATGCGGTTTAGCGGTGCAAACGGATATCGGATTGATGTCTACTTGATGTCACCATGTCTAATTTGTTACTGGTATTCGATGTCGGAAGAGAGGTTATACAGAGTCGTTTAGATATCGAATAGATACATTCATGTTTGCTGGGATGCTCTTCAACTACGAGGTCTTAGAGTTTTGTTAGGTAGACTCGTTGGTTTCATTTACTCTTCGATCCGTGAGTGCAATCACCGGATATATGTAGCCTTCTTCGTCACATTTCTTGGTAAGTGACTGCATTCATTGAGTAGCTTTCCTGCATCCATGAGCTAGACACCGACAGGTGGTATTTGACTTTGCTCATGAATCCACTTTCCCTTAATAAAATTACATTCTAAAGTCAGTGATTTGACCTCCGATTCTGCAGCAGACGTAAAAACCCTGCGTAATTAATAATTAAATTGCACTTTTTCTATTTAAATTTTTTTTTTTACTAATCATTCTTTAGATGAACAAGGTATATTGAATAGTATAATTAACTATTCTTATTCTATAATACTATGTATAAAAGTAATAAACGTGTTCTATATAACTATTCAATTTCGGTAGGTGTAATTTTAGCTGAAATTACTTACTTTTTTTAACAATATTAAAAATAATTGGAAACATCGAACTGTAAAAACCTAAACCATGAAAATGTTTCTAAGTCTTGTTTTAGACGAAAATAACTGAAACGTGACGATAATTGGAGAGGGGCGAGCCCTTACCCTACCAATCGCAATATAAGTTAAATAATGATTTTTATGTATAGATTGAAAATATGGTCCTATGGAATCATGAAATATTTCTAGGAACATACTTTAATTAAAATGGGTGAATTGTCGTGAATTAAAAAAATAAATTAAAAATGCCGTGAATTATTTCATGGGTACCTACTACAATAAATATCAATATTATTATTCATATGAGATTATTAGGTATACATATAATTATCTCATCTGAATAATATAATATTGATATTTTTGTAGTATCCGTGAAACAAATACTTGAAAACATTGCTTCCGTATTCTATGTCTACGGACAGTAATAACATCGAGACATGTAGTCCCATATGTATCGCATTTATTACCACTTTTATAAAAGCGGGGAATCTCTGTATATACAGTAGTGACAATCGAGTGATTTGCGAACGTGACGGCGTGTAAATTTTGTTTGTGATACTGAAGTAGAAAGTTAGGGGGTGAACAGTTGAATAACTAAATACATACATACATTACTATTTTCATATATTGACAATGAATAAACAGTTCATATAATTTTCACTCTTCGATTGCCTCAAATTTGATTTTAAAGTGTTGCTAGGTATGATGACGTCACGTTAAATAAAACATATCGAATGGCACTATCAAATCAATTCTGTGCACTGTGAATTTTGAAGAAGAAAAGTCATATTTTCCGAGCTTCAGTTAATTCCGCTCTCCGTTAAATAAATTTTTTCATTTTTTTCAGGCTTCTTGCTTTGCATGATACTGCAGCATACAGAGAACTGTTAGGAATATTAATATGCGTGTCGTGTGTGAATGGGATATGTTCATTATTGTGTGTTAGTTGTTATCTATATTTTTAGTAGGTAGTTAAATAGTTTAAACTTTCAAGGTCTCTTGCAGTCGCAGTCTCGCAGATAGCAAATTTACATTAAAAAAATAGTGAAATGAATTAAAGAACTAGGGTCACGCAGGTAAATTGCGGCCCACTCACTAACTGCGCCCTCTAACAACTGAAACATCATAGCTTCAAAAGTTCAAAACACACATCAAAACTTAAATTAATAAGTTATAGCATGCAGCCAGTCTGCAGAAATTAGAATATGGAACATTTTTCCAAGACTCTCTGCGGGAGTTTTTGATTGAATTTTTGGAAATTGGAGATCTCTGCGGGAGATCTTGAATTAATTCCTATGTTACCATTAATTTAGATGCGGGAGATTTTGAATTAATCCCTATGTTACCATTAATTTAGCTGCGGGAGATTCTGAATTTGCTACTGAGAGTCAGAGAGTAATGGTCTTTCAAATTAAAATCTCTGCGGGAGAAGAGATGCATTCTGCAAACTGGGCATGCAGCCATGCTGCATGCACTGTGCTTCTTTTGATAGCTATGCAACATTTTAATGTAATTTCGATTCAGAATAACCTATTTTAGAGACTCTCGAGAGTCTCTAAGCTTTTTGTTTTGTTGTAAATTAATATCCAGATTGTATTTGGTGGTTAATTCCACTGATATCTCGGGAGATATTCAATTTCATTATTTCTCTATTAATAAAATTCCTGCTATGTCGGCGGAGAAGGAGAAGAGGTTGAGGTGGGGGGTATCAGCCTCAGGTGTGTGGGGGAGATGAGGTACCTTGGTGTGTTGGTGACGGCAAAGAGAGATTGTTTTGGTGAATGCAAGAAGGAGAGGATTGGGTCATTGGGAAGGCTGAGAGGATGGCAAATCTGACATATTCGGTCGTGGGGAGGTCGTGTGATAGGTTGCTTGTTGGGAAGACTTTTTGGAAGGGGGTGGTGCTACCTAGTGTCCTGAGTGCAGGTGGAGTACTGGTGTGGAGCAAGGGGGAGAAAGTAAAAATGCAGAGAATTGAGAATGGAGTGTGGAGGAAGGTTATGGCTGCACCCTCGTGGACTCCCACTGTGGCTCTTCAAGGAGAAGTGGGATGTTCTTCAGTGCTTGCCAGAGATATGAAGGAGAAGTTGAAGTTTGCCAAGCATTTGATGATGACAGAGAGTGTAGTTTTGAGAAGGGTGATGGGGGAGATGAGGGTAGAGCTGAGACAGGATCCATGGATGAGGATGGTGGATGGCTACTTGGGGGAGTTGGAGGAGATGAGCAGCAGCCATGTTGAGAGACTAGTGAATGAGTGGGAGCATGGGAGGTGGAGATTGGTGATTGAGGAGAAGTCGACCTTGCGGTACTCCAAGTAAAATTGTATGTCTCATAAACTCACCATTTGCCTCTCCAGCTCTCTCCAAAATTCAACAAATTCTCTCCAAATTGATCAAATTATTATTAATTCTCTCCAAAATAACATTGTAGCATAGGACCAGTCTGCAGAATATGTGAGATATTTGGGATATTCTCTCCGAACAATTTTGAATTAATTCCTATATTTACATTAATTTTGCTACGAACATTTCTGAATTAATTCCTATATTTACATTAATTTTGCTACAAACAGAAAAAGAGATCTCTACAAACACTTAACCAGTTTCTGCAGACTGGGCATAGGAGAAAAATAGATAAAACTCGCCATTTGCAATGGAAGGGCTCAAAATAACTGTCACAAACTCGCCATTAAAATGGCGAGTTTGGACATGCTTTTTTACTTGGGCGGTACTATAGGGAGAAGGAGAGGATTGGAGGGGAGTTTTATGACAATAGTTGGGGATCGAGGTTGCTGTTTGGAGTGATGAGTAATACGTTGAGGCTGGGTTGGAGGATGAGGCACTGGGGAGATGTGGTGGGATGTAGTATGTGCCCAGTCTGCAGAATATGGAACATTTTTCCAAGACTCTCTGCGCCATGTTTTAAAGTATGGACAAAGTCGCCAGTATATTGGCGACTTTTGAGGGGTTAAATAAATTGAAAAACCTGTAAATAACAAGTAAATCTATCCTAAAATAGTCTCAGGAGATACACATGCATCAGACATGAAGTATAAGGATGTTTCCAAGTGTGAAATCTTCACTTGGAAGCCAAATTTCTCCTTTAAAGTATCTTAAATGTGGCGACCAGCATCCATTTTCATACTAAACTGGCGACTTTCCTGCCTCACTTTAAAACATGGTCTCTGCGGGAGTTTTTAATTGAATTTTAGAAATTTGAGATCTCTGCGGGAGATCTTGAATTAATTCCTATGTTACCATTAATTTAGCTGCGGGAGATATTGAATTAATTCCTATGTTACCATTAATTTAGCTGCGGGAGATTCTGAATCTGCTGGCTGAGAGTCAGAGAGTTGCTGTCTCTCAAATTAAAGTCTCTGCGGGAGTAGAGACACATTCTGCAGACTGGGTATGTGCGGAGCTGTAGAGGAAACTCTGGAGCACTTTATACTCGAGTGTCCGAGTCTGGAGGCGGTGAGAGAGCGTCATGGGGTGCGGTCGATGGGGGAAGTGATGTGCTTTGGGGAGTGTGCATTTCTGGAGGAGGCATGGGGTGTTAGGATGGGGGAGGGGTGAGGTGTGTGAGGCGGCTGGCGGGGTGACGGCCCTGCGGAAGGTTATCGGGGGAAGCCGGGAAGGTGAGGGTGAAACCGGTGGCGCTAACAAGCCTATACCGACCAAGTTCCAGTTCCATACAATTACCGGAACGGGACATGAATTACCGGAACGGGACATGAATTACCGGAACGTAGCCTGAATTACCGGAACGGAGTTGTTTTAATGAGAAATATTCCTATTTATGTAATTTAGTTATACAAATAGTCCAGTCTATATTTTGTGGTAAATTCCACCGACATGTCGGTGGAATTTTTCTCCATTGAACATAATATTCTGGCAAAGTCAGTGTATTTTTAGCTATTTACTCCTATGTTACCATTATTTTTCGGTGGAAAAATGGCTAAAATGATGGTGGATCAGCCAAATTACTGGAAATTTATGGTGGATTTTTTTCAGCTTTTTCAAAAAGTCAGTGGAATTTTGTGCACCAAATACAGACTGGCAATAGTCGATATATGGTCTAAATGATATCATATTTAACCATTTTACACTCGATTCCTCCTGTAATGGTTACAAAACGTATGATACATAGACAAACATTTTACATTAGTATATGCTGAAATTAGTTTTCTTTATAAGATATTAAATAGAAAATACTTTAAGGAGAGACTAAAGTAATTTTAGTGTGATTATGCATTATAATTTTATTGAGAAATAATGCTAGTTATGTAATTTAGGTATATATTTGGTCCAAATGATATCATATCTAACCATTTTATACTAATTTCTGCTCGCTCGTAATCGCTACCTAACGTCTGAAATAGACACCGTGATTCTGCATTATAGTATTATTGAGTTATATATTTTCAGTACCTACAAATTTCTCTATATAGTTACCTTAGTTCTTAATTAGGCAGGTAATATGATGCAATAGTTAACAAATTTTATAGGTAGCTTAAATAGTTCCTCTAATTTTCTACCTTGAAGCTGCTTCTTTTGAAATTAATTCCGAATTTCACAATATAAGAATTACCTACGTAATAAATAATGTAACTAGTAAAAACTGTAGTGATCACAACTATTCCACTACATATATATTTCATACTTAACTATATATTCAGCAATTATGCAACATTAATTATACAATCAACAAATATATGTGCTAATATCAATCGTAATTATATAACTACCTATTAATTATTTTTATTGCAACAGTTATATCGCATAGATTGTATCAAATGTGATGTCATATGTATAGTATATTGTATTTAAAGGCAGACCTCGCTTTAATTACCGAATTACGACTCAGTTTAATAACCAAACGGTAATTAAAGTGAGGAAAAGTAACAAGAGAAATATAATTGTCACTCCTTCATCATGCATCTCTTTTTCTATATTAAATTTGTTTTTTAGAGTTAGAGTACAATATATAAGCCAATTATAGTGGCTTATACTTAGATTTCGATAATTATTGTGTTACATTGAACCAACAGCAATTTTATGCTCCATGAAATATATTTGGTAGTAGGGTACATATCTACCAAGTTCGATCCGAGTTATTAATTGGTTCTATATTTTCGGACACACCAGAAATGAAAAAAAAAAATTGTTATTTAACTTCTATTCTAATTGGTATCATGAATAATTGAAATAAAAGTTGAATAATAATAATTATACAGAGATTTTTTCGTTTTCGAAAATATGGAACCGTGCGATAACACGAAACTTACCCTAAAATGGGACATGTTGAATTTCTGAACCAATTGCTTCTAATAACCTCGTCTGGATTATAATTCTGATGTTTTTTTAGTTACCGTGAAATAATCACAAAAACTTCTATCCGTTTTCTATGTCTATGTACGGTACTTATTTCGAGACATACTTAATTCGAGACATACTTGTTTCGAGACATACTTATTTCGAGACATACTTGTTTCGAGACATACTTATTTCGAGACATACTTATTTCGAGACATGTCTCGAAATAAGTAAGTCTCGAAATGAGTACATAGAAAACGAGCGAGCAGAAATTAGTATAAAATGGTTCAATGTGATATCATTTGGACCAAATATATACCTAAATAACATAACTAGCGTTATTTCTTAATGAAATTATAATACATAATCACACCAAAATTACTTTAGTCTCTCCTTAAAGTATTTTCTATGAAATATCTTATAAAGAAAACTAATTTCAGCATATACTCTTGTAAAATGTTTGTCTATTTATCATACGTTTTGGAACGATTACGGGACGAAACGAGTGTAAAATGGTTAAATATGATATCATTTAGACCATATATCGACTATTTGTATAACTAAATTACATAAATAGGAATATTTCTCAATAAAACAACTCCGTTCCGGTAATTCATGCTCTGTTCCGGTAATTCATGACCCGTTCCGTAATTCATGTCCCGTTCCGGTAAATGTATGGACCCCAATGTCGGAGGATATTTCGATATTAATTTCTATATTACCATTAATTTTTGGAGGAGAAACTGGAAAAATGTTGGAGGACTAGACAAATTGATGAAAAATGTTGGCAGCTATTTCTCTGATTTTTTAAAAAGTCAGAGGAGTTCAGTGCACCAAATACAAACTGGTATGTACGTGTGTTTTGTCATCGTAAGATTGTATCAATTCCAGTATGCTTCTTCTTTGATTGAAAGTAAGTAAGAATAGAAGGAAGAAAGAATTTACATATGATGAATAAAATATATAACTAATTAAGAAAATATTCACAGTTCCAGAACCAATAACTTCGGTTCTATTAAAAAATTTTGAGTGGAGGGGACCTTTGAAATATTTTTGGAAGAATAATTTCTGGCTTATAGGATATGAGCATTCAAAGTAGCTATTGTTTTTTATTTTCAACATAAGTAGGTAGCTATTATCAGTTATAAAACTCATTCTAAATATTACTATTTTTCATTATTTTTCTCCAATGTATATTACTAACTATTTAAGTGTTTTTTATGAACTACTTAGCTCCGTTTCGACCCGATTAGATCCGGCTTGGTCCCCATTCGGTCCGTTTTGGACCCCAATCTCCAATCTGCAAAGCATGCACAATCAGTTTCTGGATATTTAATTTTTATGGCAATTTGTCTCCAAAGATTTTCCATTTTCTCTCTAAAATGACCAAAAATTTCAAAATACTCTCCAGTAATAACATGTAAACATAGGAATTAATTGGGAAACTGTCACCAGATAATTCAGGAGACTAATTGCAAGGCATCAATAGTCCCCAATCGGTCCGTTTTGGTCCCCAATCGGTCCGTTTTGGTCCCCAATCGGTCTGTTTTGGTCCCCAATTGGTCCGTTTTGGTCCCCAATCGGTCCGTTTCCGTCCGTTTTGGTGATTCTATACACCGCAACTTATATATATGAATAACTCTGTTAGTTACTGAATGGTTGAGTTAAATCATAAAATAAAGTAATAAATGATAAACAAATCTGAGGGGTTTAATAGTTTTGGTTTATTGAAAGTTTGAAACTAAAAATGTGAATTTGGAATTAATAATTTATTGTAGTGGACAGATAACTAAAACAAGGAAATGCAACTAAGAAGCTTAGAAGGTAGGTAGAACATAGAGTCATAGACCGGAAATTATTATTCAGTTTGAGACAAAGGTACTAAAATATTAAAGTTATACAAACTGATTGATTTATGGTTATAATGCTTAAGTTTAATATTTATATAATATATAACTAAAGACAATTACAAAACTTACAGGGAAATAAAGGCTGAGTTTAACCACATGGCACATGATGGTACAAATTATCTAGGAACTATTTGAAAAGTAAATTACGTGAACGTAATAGATGCTTGTAGACATAGCGATAGACAGAGAGTTAAGGATATGCAAATACCTAAAATGAAGTTAATAAACTATTTATAGAGTAATGAAAGTTAAATAAAAAATAGTATATAATAATATAAAAAGACACAAACACAATTAGAGATCACTGAAGAATTTGCATGTGTGTTTACGACTTTATGCTATGACTGGTTAGTGGTTGACAACTTGACTGCTACTAATTAGAGGAATGCTAAAGGAAATTTCAAGAGAAAGAGAGAGACAGACTAAAGAAAAGTCACTAGAATTTAATCATCACATATCTACCTATTTAGTGCTGAGCAAATAAAACTAACTTCAACACAGCACCTATGTACAATCAATAAATATGTATCTTTGTTTGGTTTAAAACAGCAAAAGACTTATTTCATATTATATTTGTAAGATGTGATTTTAGCTATATAATAAAATCTAATAAAAACCAAATAAACCATATAAACCAAATAAATCAATGGTTTTTATTGCTTCAAAAAAACAAAAAAACTTGGTTTAAACCAAGTGTATTTTTTTTTCTAAATCCACCCTGATTCAAGCATTTCTCTTCTATCATTTTAATTGTTACATGTTACATGACTTAGCTACTTCATTCCAGATTAAATATGTTTTCAAGAAAACTTGCATCTACAATATGCAGATTAACTCCACTTCAACCCAGAAGTACCCTTTTCCCCAAATATGTCTTATCGCAACCAGTTCGTAACCTAAGTTCCTCAGTGAAACCCTCTAAACCATTAAGGAGGCTAGGCAAGGTTCTACTGTATGGAGCAGGGGGTGGTGTGGCCGTGTCTTCTTTGGTAGGTATTTGCTACTACGCAGCCAGTGATGACGTCACAAAGAGACAGATGAGGGGGAGTGTTGAGGGAGGAATTAGATTCGTGAGGTAAAGAATGGCTATTAAAAGCACCTAGGATATGTTAGTAATTATCAGTCAGTTGCACATCTTCAGTCATATAAGCAAAATGACATAATAAAATAATAATTGTTTCATTGTTATTTTTAGTCAGTATTCTTGATAACTGCAGGTATCAAGAATATCAATAAATAATTAAATTAAATTATTTCATTTTTGTTTTAATTGGTATCCTTAATACCTGCAGGTATCAAGTATACCAGTAAAAATAAAATACAATTATGATGTAGTTTTACCTTAAATGACCGAAAATGTGGAACCGACTGATAATAAGAAACTTATCCTAGCTATTTATTGTCTATAACTGTAAATAAAATATTTAATAAACTAAGAAATTTCATTTTAAATCTTTTTCTATCATTTTGCTGACACATTTTATCATAAAATAATTAATGTGATACAAAGTATTGTAAATTAAAGGTGTTTTAATAAATTTTGTAGTTTGATAATAGAGTGGTAATCATTTTCTTCAGATCTGTCCGAATTGGGCTGACAATTTCCTTAGACTATTGGTGGATGACTCGAGGAGTTGACGACTCATCAGAAGAGTACATGGAACTGTTGGACGGTTGTCACACTAGAGCAGCTATCAGAATACTTGACGGATGTCTCAAGGTGAAAAAATATCCTGAAAATGTTCCGTTTAACATAAGTACTATATACAATGAATACAAATCTTACTGACATTTTTTTTTACAGAATGGAGGTCTGTATATAAAACTCGGACAAGGACTCGTGTCAATGAATCACATTCTACCAAAACCTTACTTGGAGATATTGAAAGTGAGTGTTCTTCCAGTTTATTCCAATCCTACTAAGTGAATATTGAACATGCTAATAGTTTTAATATTAAAATAACTGATGAATCAAGCTTTCTTCAAATAATTACGAACAGCAGAATATAATCAATAAAATGCAGATACCAGACTAATGACATAGTATTCACTATACCTATTTGTGAAATATGCTACCAGAGTATTGCATTATAATGAAAATATTTCACTGTATGTTGGGAAATGAACCTATTAACGCATGCTTATATTTTTTGGCATAATATAAATATTTGAATAAGCATTATTATAAATAATATTGATTTATGACTATCAAAATACATTCATTATGTAGAAATGAACACAATGAATGTATTTTGATAAACCAACATAGTATATAATAACAGTCATCGTCAATTTTCCATCCGTTAATTAGCAAACAAAAATAAGCATTCTGTAGCTAATTGATTCTTTACCCTATAGCTCAATGACTTATTTCTTCGCAGGTACTTCAGGACAAATGTCTCACAAGGAGGAGTAAGAGTGAAGTGTCTGAACTCTTCATGGAGGACTTCAATACCTCCCAAGAGGAGCTTTTCCAGGAGTGGACAGAGGAGCCCATTGCTGCTGCTAGTTTGGCTCAGGTTTAAAAAAAAAATATTTTGATGATATCAGCTGTAATTTTGATGGTAGGGAGGAGCTTAGCAAAAAGAAGTCTGGTGGTAAGACTTAAAAAAACCTGCGTGTGTACGGCCCTTTAAGAATTTCTAATGACTAGGGTTGTGACACTATGCTTTCAAAATCATAGATCCTGAAAATATTAAAGACGGAGAGAATTAAAGTGTATTGAATTGTTCTACACCAGCGGTATGTAGTAATCGATACCATTTCATTCAGTCTGTGATATTCTTAAGATCTATGATTTTAAAAGCATATTGTCACAACCCTACTCATAATTAGTATATTGAACTAGAGTTGCAATGTGTTGCGTTAAAACTAACTAATATTTAAAAGTTCAAAATAATTCAATCCTTTCTTCAACCTAAATTATTTGCTTTTATTTTTTAGGTGACAGAGAAAATGGAAAAAAATGCTATTGTACATTATTTAACTTCTATATTAATTTTAATCATTGATACAAATTGAGATAAGTATAGCTACATTTTGTACATGTTTTGAAAACTGTCCAATAAATCAAAATTTACTCTATTAGTTACTTTAAGTTTATTATTCATAAATATAGATAACTGTCAAGAGAATGAATCACGGATATAGCTAGCTACCTGTGAACTTGTTTGTTAAGTAGGCTTTTTGCTCTTTAATATTAAATTCTTTGTTTTCAAATGATTAAATTTATTTATTGTACATAAATAATTTCATCAATTGCATATAGATGTATAATTAAAGTCATTCCTCTTCTACAGGTTTTCCGAGCAAAGACCAAAGAAGGTGAAGATGTTGCTGTCAAAGTTCAGTACATCGACTTGCAAGATAGGTAACTAACGGACTCATTATTTCTAGTTTAGATATAGGAAAATAGCTAGCCCTGTATTTCATGTTTGGTTTCTAAATGGGTGAAATTGAGCCTTTGAGTATACGGAAAGTTGGGTTCAACCTATGCCATTAACACTAGAATTACCAAGAAGTCAATTTGACTGTTTTTTACTTTTCAAACATTTGTAGCTATCTCATAAATAATTATTGGTAGCTAGGTATTTACTCGAATTTTTTATGTTTTATTATGAGACATTTTCTATTTTTATTGGTATCCATGATACCTGCAGATATCATGGATACCAATTAAAATAGAAATATCTGTCTCGTTATATTAACAATAAAATATATCTACACCAATAATAATTTTTAAGATACAAATGTTGGAGGTTAAAAAGCGGTCGAATTGACAGTTGGTTAGTCCTAGTGTTAACTATTCTGACCTTTAGAAATGTTTGATTGTCTTATCATGACTAACATCAACACCAAATTTCCTAGTAGCTACTGTGAGTGTCAGATTGTTCCGTCAATAGCTAATACAATCTATGTTGAGTTAACACCAACTTTACGAGTACTGCAAGTGTCTGTTTGATTTATTTATAAACCCTGACTTTTTAGGTTTGAAGGAGACATCTCAACCATACAGCTACTCCTCTCAATCATATCCTGGATGCATCCTAAGTTCTCCTTCCAGTGGGTACTAAATGTGAGTGAAAACAGTTCTACTTTGAAAATACTCTTCTACTTGCGGATAAAAATACAGTAAAACTCCTGAGTTATGAAGCATTCGAGTAATGGGGACCTGAGTTATGAAATGCCCCTGAGTTATGAAGTAATTTTCTATGTTTATATAATTATATGATAGAAAATGATATAGCTACGTCAAGAATTGAGTCATAGTTATCCCTCAATGACCAAAATTTTCTATGGTTTTAATCATAGAAAACTATATAGAACACTCGGTAGCTACCCGAGTTATGAAGGATCCAATACTTCATAACTCAGGAGTTTCTCTGTACCTGGTCGATATGCTTGTATTCTTCTTATTTTGGAGGGAAAATATTGTCTTTAAAAAAAATTGTGTATAGGTAGCTATTGCATTTCCAATTTTTTTTCTTTACTCAGGACATGCGTGAAACTCTGGAACAAGAACTGGATTTTCTGAATGAAGGTCGCAATGGAGAGAAGTGTCAAAAGCAGTTGTCACATTTACCTTACGTCTATGTACCTAGGGTCAACTGGAAACTGTCCTCTAAGGTGAGTTGTATGTAGCTCCCGGACAATTGGGCCCAAGACAATTGAGCCAATTAAAAAATTGATAGCACTCACAATAAAGAAGTCTTAGGCTACTTTATTACATTAGCCATGGTCTTCAATCAAGTTAATTCAGTAAGCTCTGATAAAAAGCTGACTAGGACACATCTACCTTATGTCTATGTATGAAGTCCTTTTTTTATTTAGGCAATTTAATTAAAAATATTTCGTGTTGGCTGGAATTTTCATAAAATGACTTCTTCAACTTATTCAGACAATCTCCTAATGTTCAATGTTATTGTTCTCCTCAGCGAGTTCTCACCACTGAGTTCATAGAGGGTCACAAAGTGAGTGATGTGAAGGCAATGGAAAGTGATAAGATTTCTCTAGCTGATGTAGACACCAAACTCATCAACATGTTCTCGGAACAAATCTTCCACACCGGCTTTGTTCATGCTGATCCGCACCCAGGAAATAGTGAGTTTGAAATCATTTCTGGCTTGTAAATATTATCAATATTAACTTCTGGTGGAATATATTCAAGGCTTAGGATCATGTTATAAACTGGGTAACTTTTATTCATCCATAAATCATCTTGCTGAAACTGCTGTATATTATTTTGTTCATAGTGCCACTTTCCTATCTGACTGCTTTTTCCAGTCCCTTGTATTTAATTTCCTTTTGACATCAGCAGTATGGCCTTTTGTTACAAGACAGACGTTAAACACCCTAAATATGTTAAAGCTGTTCTCTCTAGCGCTGTACTGATACTATCGGTACGGGTACACATTATATCGGCCCTTTTTTAGGTATCTCCATCGTAGTATCGGTGATTTTTAGGAATCGGTGATTTTTAGGAATCGGTGCTTAAACTAAATACTTCTCTTGCACTCAGTTTTGGTGCGTCGTAGCAAGGGCGTGAAAGGTGCCCAGATAGTCCTACTGGATCATGGCCTTTACCAGAACCTCTCCATCAAAGTAAGGCAGCCACTTTGTAAACTGTGGAAGAGTATCGTGCTTGGTGACCACACCACTATGGAAGTACACTCCAAAGAGCTGGGGGTAACAGGTTAGTGTGCTAGGCTACTGTGAGAGATAAATATTTATATCTAAAGGAGATGCACTTGACTGTATACTAGGGTAACATCTCTAAAGAAAAATTACTTATATTTTTTGAATTATTCTCTTGAAAATTTGAAGAATTTCAACACTTTTTTCTACTTATTATTTGTTTTTGTTTTTATTCTGTTTTATTTATTTATGTTTGTATTCTCATAGCTACTTCCTTTCTCATTTGAGTCTTTGATTGAGAAAATAGAACAAAAATCTTTGTTACTTTTTTTTAATTGGGATTATTTTTACTCTTTGACTTGGCTTTCTTTCTATAAAACTTAAGTTGGTCCTGAGAAGGTGGTGTGGTACATCAATTTTGAAATCAATTCATTAGTTTGATTTTAGCATGAAGAAAGAAGTCTTCCACAGGTTTATATTTATGCCAACACACAAATGATATGTTGAGAGGCTGGCGAAAGGTTGTTGCTCCTTCTTATTCTTGTTTGGATATTCAAATTCGTCTCTTTTCTTTCTAAGTTCTTCTGGTAACTGGTTTACGGGCCTTCTTGCTCTGAGTTTGTGCCTTCTTGCTCGCTCTGAGTTTGAGCCTTCTTGCTCACTCTGAGTTTGAGCCTTCTTGCTCACTCTGAGTTTGTACCTTCTTGCTCGCTCTGAGTTTGAGCCTTCTCTCTCTAGCCTTCAGTTGCTACCTCCTTCATTGAAGTCACTACATAAAACTGATTCTGGTTGCCTTCAACAGATGGCTACCGTTTCTTCTGTATGTTCGTGTCGCAGAAGTACATTGCTCCCAAAGGCTCCACGAGAAAGGAGAACGAGTTCTTCTCTCAGAGAGGACCCAAGAAATTCTCCAAGGCAACTTATTACAATCTGTCAAAGGAAGACAAAGAGAAAATGAAAAAGAGATATGAGGAAGCAAGGGAGAAACTGGAGGAAGCTTTTCAGAATCTACCCAGTGAACTTTTCCTTGTCCTGAGGTAGGAGGCGTTACTTGTTGCACCCTTCCTAGTTAGTCTAGTTGTGATTTTGTAGACTGCTTCTATTCTCTAGACTTGTACAGTCTACCTCTGCTGTATCTAGTTGACTTGAGGCTCAATTTGGACAAAGCTTTTTGTTCCTCTGCGTTTATGGCAACTGATAGGTAAATTGTATCTAGCTCTTCCCCTCTTTTATTGTCTTCCCACTTTTATGGTCATCCCTACTTTTATAGTCTTCTCCCATTTTTTGGTCTTTGCCACTTTTATGGTCATCCCTCTTTTATGGTTTTCCTCATCCCTACTTTTATGGTCTTCCCTCATCCCTACTTTTATGGTCTTCCCAACTTTATTCCATAGAATTGATTTCCTGGTTGTAAATTTGGTGGATATCTTTTTCCTTCTCTTCTGCAACACACACTATTCAAACCTCTCGATCGATTGTGATTTGTTTTCTTACTACTCGATCTTTTCTTTTCTTACTTTTTCTCTTCAAACCTCTCTCTCTACTACTTTTCCTCTCGAATGTGGTTTCTCTACCATCACATCCCCACAGATCACATGCTGTTCGGGGAAATGATTCTCCAGCGCCCTGTAGCGTCAGTCTTTAGCGGTGGTCTGAAAGACGTTCTTTCTCTGGCAGACCAGCAGTACATAGCTGAGCAAACTGCTCAAAGGTTTGATAAGGTGATAGTCACACTCAAAGAACTACCCAGGGAGATGCTACTAATTATCAGGTGAGGACATTGCATGATTTCTCTTCTCTTGCTTTGTTGTGTACAATTGCATGGACTTAGGTAGAACGAGAACTCGCAAAGCTTTTTTGACACCGCTATTGAATACTTCGAGTTGTGTTGGTTCCCCCTGTGCGTTATCTCATCAACTGTGAAACCTTATAACGGTTCACGATATGTGTTACGTGTGATTAGAATCTTACTCTGTATCTTATCTTTCAGATTCCTTTTTCTCAATATATCTCTTTCTACTAAATACTCATGGTCCCATGCCCTAGAACCACCTTGCCAATATGGTTCCGACCTCAGGCCTCTGGTCCATGCTTAACTGTATTTAGGATAATAACGAGTTTGAATAAAACTTTAAAGAGATTATATTCTATTGTCAGGCAAATATAAATGCACTGTTTCACTTCACTAAAACACTCACAAGTAATGGTCTCACTAACTAAGACTTGAGATAAGGTGTTTATCTCACGCGAGCCAATTGGTAACTAACTTTGAATGTTACTTACACACAATCATATAGGTTCGTGATAGCAGTTATGCATACACAATTAATGTGTTTGCATCACCACAGAGTGACCTTGACCTGATAATTGGCAAAATCTGATCTAATGCCTCCAGAATGTTGACCAATCATCCCACCAAGTTCCAGGCAATTTTGTTAAAAAAAATTCAGTTATGCGAATAACAAGATGTCAAATAAATAACCATTGCCTATTAAAACACAACCTTCCGAAATTTTGATTAGAAAATGGACTACATTATGGTATATAAATATATAGCTACCACTCCAATAAATATATTTCTCTGTATAGAAATCAACCATTGACCTAAAGTGACGTAATTTCATCTCTAATTCAATGTAATGAAAATACCATTGGTGTCATTTTGACAGAACATTTTCCAAATTAAAAATGTACTGTTACAAGACATGAATATTCAATTAATTTAAGATTCAAATGTTATTCCACTATAGGTGATTTTTTTTTATTTTGAAGAACATATTTTGTACAATATCTATTCACAGTCAATAGCTACAATACATATTATTAAAATGCTTAAATATAAAATGAATTCTGAATTCATTCACATCCATCGTTTATTATTAACTAAATGTATTTTTATTTCCTCTCCCCCAGGAACATCAACACAATCAGGGCTGTGACTACAGAGCATGGCTCCCCTGTGGACCGGTACACCCTAATGGCCCGTTCTGCCACCAGGGGCGCCTTCAGTTCTCCTGAAGGAGGCATATACAGTAGAGTGGTGGCTAAGTACCAGGAGTTGCACTTCGACTGTATTCTAAGGTAAATATCTCCTATTTATTTTTAAATAATTAAATTAATATATTTGTTTATAAATAATATTTTTTTCTTAAAACGAAGTGTTCCACATTACAAAAAACTTTTAATTATTTTTTTTTGTTCAGTAATATGATATTTTTACTAACTTATTAATTCTTTTTCTGTTTACAGAATAGAGAGGATCAAATCCCTTGTGATGAGGTCAGTGGTTCACATTCTACATCTGCTCAGAGTTTTGGATGATCCAACTCCTTTAATGGAACATCTGTAACACCTCATGTGAAGAAACGTGTGTGTGATGTTAACTGTTCTGTATTTATCTACAGTGAAGCTCCTGAGGTATTAGTTTCTTCATAAGAGCCACTTCATATCTCAGGTGCTCTAGATAGTTTTCTATGATTAAAACATAGAAAACTATTTCATAACTCAGGTCCATTTCATGATTCAGGTCCTCATCACTCGAGTGCTTCATAACTCAGGAGTGTTACTGTACCATGGTTGATATTGGTACCCCTTTTCATAGGTACTAAATTTATTAAGGAATAGACTACACAAATATACTCTTAAGTAACTACCAGATATAAAATTGGTACACTACTCTAGGTACTAGATAGGTAGTGTACTCTAGGTACTAGGTACTTTTACCACCTTCATTATGCTCTTCTCTATCGGTCTTTCAACCTCATTAGAAATAAACCAAAATTAGTCTGTAAGATCTATGGTAGTTATTGGGATTCTGTGCAATTGGTTGTTCTGTAAGATAAGGATTTTGCATCTAGATTTTTAGTATTTATTTATGTATATTACTTTATTTTGAGCGGATCTGAAGTATATTTTCATACGACTTGTTTCATTTCATTCAATCCATAACTATTTTTAAATGAAAAAGTCGTTATCAAATATAAATAATGTTAGGATATTTCTATTATTATAGAAACTATGAATTCACATACCCTACTGATTAAAAAAGGTTGCTTGCAGACTTTGTTTATGGAGCCACTTTCTTTCTGACTGCTTCTTCCAGTCCCTTGTATTTAATTTCCTTTTTCTGCAAGCGATATGACGTTACCTGCTAAAATGTTAGTTTAAAGAGAAAAAAAAAACAATATATAACACAATTCAAGTTTAATCAAGGAGGAGGTTGTTTTTCACTGATAGTTAACAAAGCATACCTGTACTGAAGAGAATTAATATTTCTAACTAGCACAACCACACCGCTGTCTCTAACTGGCGATAAACTAGAATCAACTACAGTGCCATACTCTGAAACATGGAAACCGTTTGAAAACTCCTCAGTTTTTGGTCTTTTGGCTTTGCTCTCCAATTCTCCACTGAGATTCTGCTCCAAGGAGTCATTAGAATCATTACTCCACTCTGATAGTCTCTGCTGACATATCGGTAAGAGGGACTTCAGTGCGAAGAAACCATGACCCGCACTGCAACCTCTATTCTTGCTGAAAGCCGCTTCAGTCACATAACTGAAAGGAAAAAAATTTTAGATTTAAAACTACACTTTTTTTCCTGCTAATAAATGAAGAAGTACACTATTTACTGAATTGAAGAGGCATCAAAATTATATCACTTATTCAATGAACAATCCAGTAAAAATTTGAACAGTTATTGAACATTGAAATAAATTTAGTAACAAGATATATTTTCCGAGTAAAATTTGATAATGTGAAGTAAATTGTTTTTTGTAAATATTTCAAGTTTTAATTGATAAAGTAGGAATTGATGAAATAATTAATTGATGAAGTAGGAATTGATGAAATAATAATAATTTAATTGATGAAGTAGGGCTAGCAACATGATCAATTAAGAAAGAAAACATCCATATATAGATATCAACATTGAAAAAAGTAAGATTTTTAATGTATATATATATTCTTGAAATTAGTATTTATACTAGGGTGAGTTTTAAGTTACCGGTAAAGAGTTCATTCTCCTTGTTTTTTAATGGAAAAAACAGTAATATTTATTATTTAACTTTGATGGGCATCCTTGATAGATAATTATTACCCATTTTTTTATTTATATGATCAACAAATGGAACAGTCTGGTAAATTTTATTGCTGCTTTAAATTATAATTCTCACCCAATGACGAGTCTGTTACATCTCTGAAGAGGTGCTCCTTCAGGTATAAGCCAAAGGGCGTCCTTCTGCTCCAGGTACTTAGCCTTCGACTCTACAATGTCCTGAGGAAGAAAATAAAGAGTCAGTAGCTTATCATGGAAATTAGTACAGTTAAATTCCTAGTTCACGTTCCTATTTCATTTAGGGACGTGAATTAGGTAGGGGGTATTTTTAAATTAATTTTTCTTAAATTTAAAGGTCCCCTCCAGGCAAATTTTTTTATTGCTTAGATCTACGAGGCTAATGTTTCTTATCATTTTACTGCAAACCCCATAAAATTTGATAGCTTGTTTTCAATTTTATATGCTTTTAAATATTTTTGTAATCCAAACTCTACAAAACCTACTTTACCTCCGACTTTCTAATTTTCAGTCTGAAGAAAAAGAATGTACACCATTTGTTTTGATTGTCAACTAGGTATTTGGTTTAATAAATCTATTTATTATTCGTTTAAAGGTTTAGATTTGGATAAACTTATTATAGAAACATTTATATACTTTTAGAAACAATTAATATCTCAAAAGAAGGCCAAAAACGCATAGTTTGTTTAAAAATCTAAATTTAAAATCAAAACAAAGAGTGTACAATCTTCTTTCTCAGCGTCAGGTTGGAGATTCGCTCGATTGTTGCTCACAGAGTATTAAAAAACTTTAAAAGCAAATAATAAAATATATACTGAACCGAATTGTATGAGATTTGTGAAATAATGATCGTAGACCTTAGTTCTAGAATATTATGTAATAAACTTATTTTTTTCCCGGAGCCTGAAGAGGACCTTTTCTCTGATTAAAATGTATTGCAGTAAGAAATACTAATTGACAGAAAATCTAGTATCTTAACTACATATACAAATAATATCAAAAGGAATATTTGAAATTCAAATTCAACGAATTACAATTTTTCATGTTTGTTAGTATATATATAGACCTTTTAAAAAAAACTATTAAAATAGGACGCTAACTCTTTTCCTAGTTCACGTTCCTATTTCATTTAGGGATGTGAACTAGGAAGGGGGTATTTGGATCGGTTCTTAGTTCACGTCCTTAAATGAAATAGGGTATGAAATACCAATGACAAAAAAAAAGCAGTTCTTGGTAATTAGTACATGGACAAATATGAAGGATATTTAAGGGAGACTGTTCATTTAATCTAATAGCTATTCATTAAAAGAAAAATGTGAAAACGCACTAGGTAGACAATGAAGAAAAAACGACACAGAATGGTTCAATTCCATTGAGTTCAAATAAAAGGACAAGGAAAACATGAAAAATATACGATAAAAAAATAAAGCAGAGAAAACCTAAAATGATCACTATAGTTTTAAAATATTCTTTTTTAAAGTCAGCCACAAATGTGCATTTATAACTACGCAGATAAAATGTACAGGTAACAGTTAAAACAGTCAAAAGTCCTAACTTGCACGTTTGTGGCCGGCTTTAGGACTTCCGATATTTTATAAATAAAGTAGATGATTTCAATTCACTCACTTTCAGTTTCTCGTCTACTTTTTGCACGGCCTCCTTTTTCACGACATCCAAAGGTTTACTGTCCGTGTCCTCACATTTGACGATTGAGAACTTCTCCACTGCATCTCTACGAGCCTTCTTACGGAGCTTTCTTAGTTTAGCCTGTGGAAAACATTCAATGAGGGACATGTTCGAGTTATCGGACGGTTCTACATTTTCATAAATTATATGATAATTATCATTTAACTCTAATTTATTCATGATACCTACAATTATCATGGATACAAATTAAAATAAAAGTTGAATAATGATTTTTATACATCCTCACTCACCAATTTTTTCTGGTGCTCTTCTCTTTCTTCTTTCCTTTTGGTTTGATTTTCATCACAATGACTTTCTTCAATCGGCCCAAAGCCATTTTCATCCGTCAAGATTTCCCCGCCTTTCAACTTCTCATCCAATATTCGTACATCCTCTGCAGTAGCTCTGCATATCATCGCACAGGCGTCTATGGTACCTTTACCAATGACAGTTAGGGTGCAGCGCACTAAATCATTGCCAGTCTTGGATACATTTCCTAAACTCTTTTTAAGCGCGTCCAAAGGGATCCTATTACCCGCCTTCCTATCCTTGGCAGGTATAAACTTGTCTAAAGGACCAAAGCCTCTGAATATCCTTCTCCTGCTGCCTGACTTACAGATTAGGTACCGCAAAGCTCTCAGACAATCACCAGATCTCATTACCTGAACTGCAGGTTTGGCTGATTTCATCAACCCCAATTCCTCCATGACTTCATCCGTCAAACTGGAACAAACATCCTCGGAAAACTCTTTTGGAATATTCTCAAGTGACGCGATCAGAGAAGACCAGGGCTGACTGAAAGGGAACTGCACATTGCATTTGATGAAGTTGACTCGCGCTGTGGGCGGCTTATTGAAGTATTCCGTCTGTCTTTTCCGTGCAATAGTTTTAGCATAGAGTTGTCCAGAATCTGTGTCAGGAAGGAGGTAGGGAAGAGGAGGTGTGAACTCCTCGCACATGAAGTGTAGCTGGTTTTCTACTCCACTAGGTACAGCTCCATTGTAAGTAAGTGGGATCCACATGCTTGTAGCCCATCCACTTGGTAAAATCAAGTCAACAGCAGCTAAAAATAAAGCACAACGTCTTAGTTAATGATAAAACTAAATGACAAGCATCAATAAACCAAACTAACAGTATATTATTATTTCTTGGAAGGTATTGAACGTCAAGATTGACATTGAAGGTTTATTTTTTGAATGGTTAGAATTTGATATGGAAATTGCGACAAGTTTATATGTTTTCACTCAATACCACTCACAGCCTTTCTCCCCCTGTGTGCCATGCAAAGCCACCACCACAGGCAGTCTGATCTCAGTCTCAGACAGTGGAAGTTCTGAGCCGGGTAAAGCCATGGCTCTCCTCATGGCATTTATTTCACAGTCAGAGTCTGCACTCTGTAACACCTCCAGCCGCACTGCAGATGAAAAAAGAGGAGACCATTTGTTGCTGAGAGGTGGCACTGAGGAGTTATCTTCTGTAGGAGGAAGAAGAAAGTTATATTAGAGGAAAGACTTAGGTAGGGTAATGAACCAATTACCTGATGCTATTTATGTTCAGGTAGAAAATTTCTAAGGAGTAGCTATCAGTATAAAGTATGATTGTAAAAGGCTATCAAAATCATTCATTGATTAATAGAGACAGGTAACTACTCAATGAAACCTGTTTAGTTTTAATAGTGCTCTGAGCACAGCTAAGTATCACAATTGGGTACTAACCATGAACATAAAATCTCAAAATTTAAATATTGGTGTTAACCACAACATATCTAGTATTTTCACTGCATTACTCACCTTTCACATTAATAGAAGAGTGTTTCTGTTTGTGATGAGGCATCATAACTCTAGGGTCTCTCACCACTAATGGAATAGTGACATTATTTTCAACATTGAGATTAGTCGGAAAATTGTTCCAAATACCGTGATTGCTTAATATCTCATTTTTTCGCTCTTCTGAGAAGTGGTGCGTCCACCAGAAAGACATTTCCGTTTTGCAAGAGATATCAGATGGAACTAAGACTGACTTGAGAATTGCCAGAGCAAGGGGACCCATCAACTTGAACCTACAGAGTGTATCTTTGAGGGATAAAACGGAGATTCCCTTAGATGAGTTACTGTAGCCGTTATGAAACACACTCTGCATACGATCTACTATAACAGCATATCTTTTCTTCATCTTCTTTTCAGATTGAAAACTTTGTGGATTTGGTCTATCGTTTTCAGTATCGGAGTTCATAGTCTCTTCGCGATTGTTATGTTTGGTTAAATCGTACAACTGGATGAGGAGGTCTAGAATTTGTGAATAGTGACTAGGGTGACACCAGAGCCAAAGCGTTTGGTTGGTCTCGTCACTTTCAGAGGGAATTAACATCACTTCAACATCTCCGATGCTTTGCTTGCTGTGAATGGAGAAACAATTTAGAATTAGGGTTGGTTATGAATTATTGGTCAGTTACACATCTTCGGTCATATAAGAAAAAACTAGCTTACCTAGGTAATTAATTTATTTTCATTTGGCATCCATTCAGCTTATCCATATTTTATAAGTCATTTTAACATGAAATAATAAATAATATGAGAACAATAAATGATATCTGTCTGTTCAAAAATACTCTACAACCAAATTATTAGTTCACAACTTCACCACACAATTTCTACAGATAAAAGTGACACTAAAATTTCACCACTGATACACTGAATGTATTGAATTAAAGTTGACTGCATCATGTATGTAATATAACATAAAAAATAATTTGATTTTTCAATATCCAAATAGATAGCTACTTTGTCAACATTTTGGCTAATGATTCAACTCTTTGTCATATTAAGTCACTTGAACTAAGTATGGAAACTTGTTTTACAGAACGGTAATGGGTTTATAATTCATATCTTTTATTAAAAATGAATACCTATCAAGAGCATAGAGCGTTAGAGAATCAAAATGCTGAGCAGATTGACTGCACACAGACTGCAGCAAGTGAAAACCTTCTTCTGATGTTATCCTGCGAAACTGATCCACTAGCATTGGAGTGGGACCAGAGAGTTGTAAGCAACACATGAAAGACTGATCCTGGGAAATAGATGAGAGGAGATTTAGTGTAAGGAAAGTAACTGAAGCTATTAAATTAGAAGACGATAGGACAATTTCATTTAAAAATAGAAAAGACAAAAATAAATAGATACAATAAAATTTCAAGTCCTAAACTGTAAACTTCGTTCAGTTATTTATGGTTGATTTAAATTTCGAAAAATTAATGCAAAATACGAATGTTAAATAGAATATTGCAAGTATTTAATATTTAAAATCATGTTTTTTAATCAATTAGATATTCAGACAAGTTTCCCTATGCTAAACACCTGCAAAGTGCAGCTATCTTCCACAGCTCTAAGTAGGGGCCGGTACATCTTCTGTGTTGGCCTTTGTGGTAAAACATAGCCAAACATATTCTCCATGTGGAACCGCTTGGCATGCCACACATGACTTTCTAGCCAAGTTTTCCCCTCTACTTGCTGACGCCGCACGTATTCTTCCACCTTAGATTTAGGTCTCTTGCGGTATTTCTTGGGTGGCCGTTTGGTTATTTTGGGCTGATCCTTTAGCTCTTGGATGTGCAGATTACGTAAGTTATGTGGAAGTCGTTTGGGATTGCCTGACACGGCTCTTCTTTGCATGTGCCTGGGAAGACGCTGGAAGACACGCTGTTTGTGATTCGATCCATCTAGTTAGGGGAGGGGGTGAGAATTGGGGAAATTAATGAGGTTCTACATATGATTAATAATGTAGCTAATTCAATAATTAGATAAACAGGGTCATCAAAATTTAGCATTACAATTCAATATTTTGTATTTTTTTTCACAGAGAAAAAAAAAATTATTGTTTATAATATGTAAGATTACTCAATTATAATTTTTTAATATTCTTCACTCACCAGTTTTCTTCCTCAAGTTTTCAATCTCCGCAATTCTTGCCCCAACAACATAATTACAAGAAACTGCTTCATACACATTTTCAGCAGAGAGACTCATTTTTACAAAAAAAAAAGTAATTCATATATTATTAGTTAATCAGTTTTTCTGAGTCTGAATGAATTATAATAGCTGTAATATAATATTGACCAGCTATATATAGGTAACTGAAAAAGAAAAATATTTCAATTTAGCCTACATTTCTTAGGTATTTGCCAATGTCCCAATGAGTGCAAGCCGCCCCCCAAACCCCCCTGCCAGGTCATTAAGTAATCATGAAGTTAACATAACAGAACCATAGCGGATCAAAAATCTACATAACAAAATTCTAAAAGCCAGAAATGTTACAGTTAGTATACGATTTTCATGAAATAAAAATGATCTTTACTAATTCAAATTTCAATTAATTGAGGATATTTTCACAGGATATTATCAGTATTGATATAGTTCAAACATTGTATAAATTTAAACTTCATATCTGCCCAAATAAAAAGTTACAGGCCAAATGTACATGTGACACCCGAATGCGGGTGTGACCGTGTGAGAACTACATATGAATGCAGTACCTTATTGGCTTAGTTTGCTATAATCATATAATCCAGGTAATAAAGTATTGTGAGCCCTTCAATTGCAAATGGCTAGAAATATCTATTTTTTAATTTTCTCCTATGCTACAAGTGACAACCAAACTGCAAAATCCAGTCTGTATTTGGTGCACAAAATTCCGCCGAGTTTTTGAAAAAGCTGAAAAAATCAACCATAAATTTCCAGTAATTTAGCTGATCCAACAACATTTTACCTATTTTTTAACCAAAAATTAATAGTAACATTATACTAACATAGGAATTAATAGCTAAAAATCCACCAACTTTGCCAGAATAGTATTTTCAATGCAGAAAAATTCTACTGAAGTTGGTGGAATTTACCATGAAATACAGTCGGGTGCAAGATCGCAAGAAGTTGTCCATGTTTCAAAGTGAGGCAGGAAAGTCGCCAGTTTTGTGAGAAAATGGATCCAGGTCGGCTGAGGTAGCCACATTTAAGGTTGCTACTTTAAAGAAGAAATTTGACTTCCTAGTGCCAGACTGCAGGAACTGGTAAACTGTTCTCCAAGAAATCTTCTATTTTGGCTTCTGTTCTCAGTAAAATACATGTAAACATAGGAGGAAATTAAGGATTGTTCACACAGAAAATGTTAAAAATGTCCCATATTCTGCAGACTGGTCCTAGTGGAGATTTTGCATTTAACTCTTGGAAACATCCTAATGCTTCATGTCTAATGCCAGTCTGTATTTAGTGGTAAATTCCACCGACATGTCAGTGGAATTTACCTCGAAATACAGACTGGGAGACAAATTGTCCCTAAAATAAAATATCTGGAGACTGATTGTGCATGGTTTGCAGACTGGCTCTCCAGAAAGTCTCTAAAACATTCTAAACCAAAATTAGCTACATTGAAATGTTGCATAGGGTCACGCAGGTAAAATGCGGCCCATTAATTTTTAATTGCAGCCCTCTCAAAAGAGTCTGTGAAACAATTTGAACCAAAATTACATTAAAATGTTGCATAGCTATCAAAAGAAACTCAGTGTATGCTATAATTTATTAATTTAAGTTTTTAAGTGTGTTTTGAATGTATGATGTTTCTGTTGTAAGAGCCCGCAGTTAGTCAGCGTGCCACAATTTACCTGCTTGACCCTAGCTATCAGCCTATCATGATAAGCAAAGTGCATGCTACAATTTATTACTTTGTTTTTAATGAGTGTTTTGAGGCCCATGTATAAGAGTAATAAGACTAAAGAGTATGTCAGTTAAAGCCAATTAATTGGCTTAGATTTAAAATGGTCAAATCTCAGATAGGGTCATGCAGGTGAATTACGGCCCTTTAATTTTTAATTGCGGCCCTCACAAGTGTATCTAAAATATTCTGAACCGAAATTACATTAAAATATTGCATAGCTATCAAAATGAGCACAGTGCATGCTACAATTTATTACTTTATGTTTTTAACGAGTGTTTTGAAGCTATGGCGTTTCTGTTGTTAGAGGCCGCAGTTAGTTAGTGGGCCGCAATTTACTTGCTTCACAAGTTCACCCTATGACCTATGTCTAATTGGCTTTAAATTTTGAATTAACTCTTATGTTATTGTTCCCATGTTAATTTTGGCTTGAAATCTTCAAAAAATCCATGTTTTAAAGTATGAACAAAGTCGCCAGTATATTGGCGACTTTTGAGGGGTGAAATAAGTTGAAAAACATGTATATAACTAGTAAATCACTCACAAAATAGTCTCAAGAGATGCACATGAATCAGACATGAAGCACGAGGATATTTTCAAGTGTAAAATCTTCACTAGGAAGTCAAATTTCTTCATTAAAGCCAAGTAAAATAGTATGTCTCTCCAAAATAACATTGTAGCATAGGGAAAAAACAGATAAAACTCGCCATTTGCCCAAGTAAACTAGTATGTCTCATAAACTCGCCATTTGTCTCTCCAGCTCTCTCCAAAATTCAACAAATTCTCTCCAAAATGATCAAATTTTCATAAATTCTCTCCAAAATAACATTGTAGCATTTTTAGCATAGGAGAAAAATAGATAAAACTCGCCATTTGCATTAGGAGGGCTCAAAATAACTGTCACAAACTCGCCATTAAAATGGCGAGTTTGGACATGCTTTATTACTTGGCCATTTGCAATTGAAGGGCTCAAAATAACTGTCACAAACTCGCCATTAAAATGGCATTAAAGTATCTTAAATGTGGCGACCTGGATCCATTTTCTCACTAAACTGGCAACTTTCCTGCCTCACTTTGAAATATGGCAAAAAATGAGCCAAATTGGCTTGGCTTAGATTTTTGGTGAAATTTTGGCTCAAAATTGGCTTACAATTTTCCAGCCTCTGAAACATGGTCTGAGGCTATGACGTTTTTGCTGTTAAATGCCGCAGTTAGTTAGTTAGCGGGCCGCAATTTACCTGCTTGACCGGTAAGGTTGACCCTACCACTCGGCACTCTGCCTCTGGAAAAAATTACCTTACGCTAACACTAGTCTGAAAAGTAGAGCAGGATTTGTGGATTACCAGACTGCAGGAACTGCCAACTGGTAAACTGTTCTTCAAGAAATCCTCTATTTAAGCTTCTGTTCTCAGTAAAATACATGAAAATATAGAAGGAAATTAGAGATTGTTCGCACAGAAAATGTCCCATATTCTGCAGACTGGGTGGATTATTCCTGCGCCCAAGTCCTATTTGATTCCTATGTTCCCATGTTATTTGATGCGCCAAAATGCCAATTTCTGTAAAAAATCCTGGGTCTTAGGAGACATTCTTTTCAGACTGGGGCTAACAGATGAATTTTAGAGGCTGAATGTCAATGATGTAGATTATAAATTTATACAGTTGGTTCTGATTAAATTATTACTGTTTTTAAGGTTTGCTAAACTGAGTAAACTCCAACAGAGTAATTAATTCATCTAATTTCATCAGAAAAGACCACTTTTTTATTTTTCCAGAGTGGCAACTGGCGAGGTCCGAGGACATTCATATTCTCAATTCTGCAAATATAAAGATTTAAGATTCTTGACTAAGAATCGATTCATTTATATTATTCGACTGGTGTTTCATATTGTATTAGACCTTAGAGTAATGGAGCGATTGCCAAATGTTTAAATATTTCTTTTTTTTTTTTTTTTAGGGGAGTGAAGGGAAGGAAGAGTGTTTTAAAATACTGCACTCTACTTATCCCTGGAATTATCAATGGTTTTGTTTTGGTTTCTTTGACAGTGTCAGTTTTATTTTTACTGGGGGATTTGTAGGTATTGAGCATCCTGACCCACTCAATAGAGTCAAGCCACCACCAAAGTCAGGAATCCCTATTTAACAATTATATTATCATAATCTAAAGGTTTGGCTTGACTTCGGACTTCGGAGTACTATTATTTATTATTTAGAGCAGATCAAACCTTCCTGTGGCTTTTACATACCTAATAGCTATGTTCAATATACTTTTCAGTACATTTTTTAGACTATCTTCTCCTCCAAGGACGTTTTTAGTATTTGGGGAGGTTACTCCAACTACTTGGAGTTCTCTGAACATTCTGTTTCTTTGATTTTGATAAGAAGCACAATCTAACAGGTAGTGGTCAACTGTTTCAGGCACTCTGCAATTTTCACATTCTTCACTATCTGATTTGCCTATTCTATGTAAGCTCTGATTCAAATTTGCATGGCCTATCCTTAGTCTGTGAATTATGCTTTCACTTCTGCGACATCTCAGAGTACCAACTGGTAGATTGCAGTATATATTATCTCGAATGTTCCTCAAAAATAGCCCTTTACCAGTAATCTCTGTAGAACATTTCCAAGAGTCATCCCAGAATTTTTTAAAATTTATTTTAAGGTTACTAATAATTTCTTCTCTGGTTAGATTAAGGAATTCACTTCTATCATTATGGTGACCTTTATTAGCTGCAGTATCAGCTATTTCATTTCCACATACTCCAATGTGTCCCCTCACCCAATGTAGGATAACTGAAGAAGTGCAATTTAGTTCTAAGAGCAAAATTTTAATTTTATATATAATATTTATATATGTCTTAGGCTTAGGTTTCAATAACAAAAATAGAGCACTTTGGGAATCTGTGTACAAAATCACTGATGGGAAAGGGTTTCTTTGTAAAAACATAAGTGCCTGTAAGATGCCATAAAGTTCTGCATGTAGAACTGAATGTTCAGGTCTGAGTTTCCAGCACTCTGTTAATTTATAGTGCTCTGAGTAAATTGCACAAGAGGTTGACAGTGGATTTGTTACCTTTGAACCATCAGAATAGAGATGTTTGTAATTAGGATAATGCCTCTCATTATAAGATCTGAATGCATCATTATTGTAAACTTCCTCTTCATATTCTACTTTTATAAATTTCTCAAGGCATTTCCATGGTTCAATCTGATCTGTTTTTTCAGGAGTTCTTTTGATAATGGGCATATTGAGTAAGGTTAAAGATTTCTTGCTTCGATCCAAAAAAGATCTGCATGGAGTTGGTCTGTCAAGTACGAATTGGGCAGTACCATCGGTTGTAGGTTTAGATTTTAATACAATATATTGTTTACTTAAGAGGAATATACGATGTAGATCAAGTGGAGGAATATGGGCTTCTGCTTGAAGTGAGAGCTCCGGACTTGATTTTCTAGCACCAAGGATTACTCTTAAACAAGCATTCTGCACTGAGTCAAGCTTCTTTAGATTGCTTGGGGAAGCTCCCCCGTATATTACTGCTTCATAGTCAATCTTGGATCTTATATATGCTACGTAGAAATTCCTTAGTACTTTTGTTGTTGCACCATATTTAACAGTTGAGAAGGATTTTAAGATGTCTATTCTTTTCAGACAGTCATTTTTCAGATATTCTATGTGACATTTGAAAGTGAGATTAGGAGAGTCCATCATCAACCCCAAGAGTTTTTGTTCTTTTTTATACTGTAATGCTTGATTTCTCAATCTGAAATTTGGACATGGAATCCTTTTTTTAGTATAATGTTGCACTACAGTTTTAATGGGGTTGATGATCAGACCCCACTCCTCTGACCATTCTTCAAATTTATTAAGATATGCTTGCATTTTTATTCGAACATCTTCTGATTCCTTACAAGAGCATACGACAGTTATATCATCTGCATACATAAAAATTTCGACATTGTTATCTTGGGGAATATCTTTCATCATGAGATTAAATAACAGGGGTGATAAGATGGCACCCTGTGGGGTCCCAGCTATTTGTTCATAAGCATCAGATAGTGTTCCTTCTAGCATAGTATTAATAGATCTGTCTTTAAAATAGTTATGTAGCCATTTCAATAAGTTACCATGAACACCACTTCTTCTTAACTTAAGAATAACCCCATCACCCCATTGTGTCAAACGCACTTTTCAAATCTATATAAACAACTACACATATATCCCTTGCATCAATAGCTTGCCTAATCGAATGTTCAATGCGCAGCAAGACATCGATCGTACCTATACCTCTTCTGAAGCCACACATGATATTAGGGAGAATGTTATTGGTCTCAACAATGTATTCTAGTCTACTCTTTATGATTCTTTCTAGGAGCTTGCCTACACAGGATAGAAGAGAAATTGGCCTATAGGATGAGACTGAGTGTTTGTCCTTACCAGGCTTTAAAATAGGAACTACCAGGCCTGATTTCCATATTTTAGGAAAAATACCAGTTCTGAAACTTTGATTGAACATACACAGCAACTCAGCCAATTGTGAGGGTTGTAAATACCTTAGCATCACATTAGATATATTGTCTGCTCCAGGAGAAGAGTTGTTTGTCTGAGATAGGGCTGTAGTGAGCTCGTTGTATGTGATGTCATGGTTGTATTGAGGGTCTACATGGTTTTGTTCACCTATATTGCTTCCCAATAGGTCCACCATTATGGGGTTATGATTACTAGGTAATTTTGTGAATTCAGCAGCCAGTAAATTGCTTTTTTCTTTCAGGTCTGAAATATGATGACCATTATGCTGAAATATCACATTTTCTTGAGAAGTATGTCCTTTCAACCTCCTAAACTTTTTCCAGACTACTGAATAAGGAGTGTCAAACTGAATGGAGTTTATGAATTCTCTAAAGCTGTTTCTTTTCTTCTTCTTTATTATTTTTTGGGCTTCTCTAAGTCTGGTTCTATATTCAGTAACATTTTCTTGTGTAGGATGAAGAAGAAGTCTGCGATAAGCTTGTTTCCTATGGCTAACAGCATCTGAACAGTCTGTGTCCCACCATGGTAGACTTTTTCGAATTTTAATTTTACCACTGGATTTTTTTATACATTTCTCTGCAGACTGGTTCAATCTATTCAGAAAGTCCTCAGCTAATGTATCTATATTATTAGGCTGGGTAAGGCAAGTTTCTGGAATATTCTTTGCAAATTCTGTAAGGTTTTCTTTGCTAAATTTCAGTTTTGGCCTGACTTTACTTTCATAGAATTCAGGTTGCCTGTTCAAAACTACTCCTATCGGAAGATGATCACTTCCAATGTCATGCAGATGGGAAATGGTTATGTCAGGAGAAATATGTGGGGAACAAAAAACTAGATCTAAGGACGAGAGTTGACCAGTGTGCGAGTTTATATGGGTGTAGAAATCAGGTGGGTTTATTAGCACTAAATTATGATTCAGAATGAGTTGTTCTATAGCTCTACCTGAGGGATTTGGTCTAACGCATCTATTGGAAATGGCTCTTGAATGAGCATTGAAATCCCCAACTATCAAGTAGTTTTCATGTAATTGATTAACATAATGGAGAAATTCTTGTATTGTCATATTTTTATTAGGATTGTAAACATTTAGTAAAGATACTTTAAAGTTATTTTTTAAATAAATTTCTATAGCTTGGATTTCAAGTACCCCACCTACAAATGGTATTATGGGAATATTTTTATATTGAATGCCCCTCTTTATAATGATGCCAAGCCCTCCCCCATTCATGTGCTCTCTATGATGCCAGATGGCTGAATAGCCATGAAATTTAGGCTCAAACTTTCTATTTGTAATCCATGTCTCGCAAAGGGCCATGTAATCAGGCTTTGATGTATATAGTTTGATTTTTATCTCTCCTAATTTATTATTTATGCTTCTACAGTTTAGTTGAATGCCTGATAAATTAGATTGATGGGCAAGAGCTATTTTTTGGATTTATTTTTTCTCTTATTCTTTCTTTTTTTAGATTGTTTCTGCAGCTGAGCTTCAGCTCTTCGCTTCCTATTATTATTTACTGCTTCTGGTTCATTCTCATTTTCATCTCTAACTGTTTCATGAGTAGAAAGATCTGTAGATGAGTCACTGCTCAAAACTCCATCGTCCTCAGGTTCACTAAATAAGTCTATGTCACCTACAGCAGTTTTGATGGGTGAACTCAAATTAGTAACCTCTTTGTTGGTTTCAGTTTCAATATTCTTTGTGCTCTTGTGTGTTTTATATTTAAATTTATGGCTGAAAATCTGATCAACAATGGTATTATTTGTATCTTCTGAATGAGCTTTTTTGATGAATATTTGATGAATTATTTCTGATATGGCTTCTTTCAGTTTGTCTAGAAATGAGTCGGATTCTAAAGCAGGTGATTTGTTCTCAGACGGATAAGTTATAGGATGTTCAGTTTGTTGTTCTGCATCTTTAACCATTTTTGTTCTATGCATACCTGTAGTGATGTCTCTGTATGATGGAGTAGCTGATGAACTTTGCAAGTTTGTTTGTTTTGTTTGTTGCATCTTACTGTTTAGTCTGGGGTTTTGTATTTGCAGTTTTGCTTCATTGTAGCTTATATTGTCTCTTTGTCTTATAAATTCTATCTTTCTTGCAGATTCATAGTATTCACAGTCTCTGGAATTGGCCTTGTGATTCCCACTACAATTGGCGCAGTGGAATTCCCGAGGAGCTTTTGAACAGTCATCTTTATTATGGTTTTCTCCACACAGAAGACACCTAGGATTAACAGATTTACAACTCTTTGCAAAGTGGCCAATCCTTTGGCATTTGAAACATTGCCTTGGAAGGCCAACATAGGGTCTAACTTTGAAGAAGCAGTGAGCTATTGTCACTGCTGATGGAAGTACTTCTCCATCAAATGTCAACTTAATAGTGACCGAGGGTTCCCATCCATCACCATTAGATTTTTTTCGTTGAAGTCTTTCAACTTTTACCAATTGAGCGTTTGAATCTTTCACCTTAAGATATTTCTTAATACTAGAGATATCTTCATCAATACTGATTGGTGAAATAACACCAAGTTTAAATTTTTCTGAATTTGGTTTGTAGCATACTACATCCCATTGCCCTATTTTTGTTATTTCTAATAATTCCCTGAAATTTATATTGTCAACACATTCTCTTTTAAATTCTACTACAATTATGTTAAGTTTTTGGTTTGATCTAACATCTTTGATTGAGTCACAATACTCGTTGAACTTTGATTGAGTGAAATACTCGTGAAATCTGATTGGATTGTTCATCATTTGCCTATTATTTTGGTCCGTAGGTTTAATAATAACTACACTATTCTGTCCAAGACTATTCATAGTATGATTGGAGGGCAGAGACTTTAATCTTTGAGAGGAACCATTATTTTGGAGACTGTCTTCAAGACTATCAATGCCACCAGCAGCCGTTGCAGCATCAGTTGATTGTGAACAAGGAAACTGGGTTTCAGGGATTATATATGCCTTATTTTTATAGGAAGGATCATGAAGATTTGTGACAGTGTTACTTTGTTCATTGATGTTTGTGGCACATGTTTGTACTTGTACTTTATGGGTCTCATATTGAGATTCATATGCCAGGATCTGATCACTTGGACTTGGTGAGAGTTCCATTTTGGTTATTTTATAGCATTGATCAGCAAGTACAGGACCACAAGTAGATACAATACAGTCTAAGTCTATCTATTATATTTCTAAACACCTACCTACCTAGTTTAACAGAGTTTGAAATCTAATTAAGGGAAAAAAAAAAAAAAAAAAAAAGACAGACTGGCTAGAGAGAAGTCTTCCAAGCAAAAAGTTTGGTCTAGTTAAGTGTTTAGACTATAACCATTGCCTGTAGAGAACTCAAAAGATTCAACTAGCAGCCCAACTTACAGAAAATAAACAATAGTCATGAACCCAGGTACTAGCTGAAACTAGATTCTAAACATATGTAATTTAGAAAATGTTACAGCTAGGCTAGGTCTATTTGGTTGAAGATTTTCAGTTATGTCAAAGTGTGGCTATCCTACCTACATTAAATTATCTACCTACTTGATGCCGACTACCCTCAAGCCAGGCACTAACTAAAATGCGGAAAAAAAACGTGAGCGTGACGTGAGCGTGCACGCTCACGTCACTTAGTATTGACTAAAACACGGAAAATGGAATTTGCGTGCACGCCCACGCAACTAAGTTGACTAAAACATGGAAAAGTGGAATTTCATGGAATTTCTTGGCGTGCACGCTCACGCAACTGTCTAAAACGCGGAAAAAATGAAATTATTGGCGTGCACGCTCACGCAACTGTCTAAAATGCGGAAAAAAAGAATTGGCGTGCACGCTCACGCAACGGTCAAAAATATTTTTGACTCAAATATTTTTGGCTCAAATATTTTTGACTCAAATATTTTTGACTCAAATATTTTTGACTCAAATATTTTTGACTCAATATTTTTGACTCAAATATTTTTGACTCAAATATTTTTGACTCAAATATTTTTGACTCAAATATTTTTGACTCAAATATTTTTGACTCAAATATGTTTGACTCAAATATTTTTGACTCAAATATTTTTGACTCAAATATTTTTGACTCAAATATTTTTGACTCAAATATTTTTGACTCAAATATTTTTGACTCAAATATTTTTGACTCAAATATTTTTGACTCAAATATTTTTGACTCAAATATTTTTGACTCAAATATTTTTGACTCAAATATTTTTGACTCAAATATTTTTGACTCAAATATTTTTGACTCAAATATTTTTGACTCAAATATTTTTGACTCAAATATTTTTGACTCAAATATTTTTGACTCAAATATTTTTGACTCAAATATTTTTGACTCAAATATTTTTGACTCAAATATTTTGACTCAAATATTTTTGACTCAAATATTTTTGACTCAAATATTTTTGACTCAAATATTTTTGACTCAAATATTTTTGACTCAAATATTTTTGACTCAAATATTTTTGACTCAAATATTTTTGACTCAAATATTTTTGACTCAAATATTTTTGACTCAAATATTTTTGACTCAAATATTTTTGACTCAAATATTTTTGACTCAAATATTTTGACTCAAATATTTTTGTCTCAAATATTTTTGGCTCAAATATTTTTGACTCAAATATTTTTAACTCAAATATTTTGACTCAAATATTTTTGACTCAAATATTTTTGACTCAAATATTTTTGGCTCAAATATATTTGGCACAAATATTTTTAACTCAAATATTTTGAATCAAATATATTCTTTAAAGATATATATTTTTAATTAATATTATTTTTTTCTTTTACTATTGATAACCCATTATTTTTATGGGAAGTACACTATAGTTAGTGAAATTGAAATATAAATATAAATTAGCGTGACGATATATTAATTTTATAATATAATTTTGAACGGAATTATGTGATGCATGAAAGGAACGTGCGTCACGCAACTTAATTAGCACAATGATGACAGAAAATATAAATTGGCGTGACGATATCAATTGTAGAATTTACTATTGTATGGAATTATGTGTTGGCGCGATAGAAACGTGCGGCACGCTGCTTAGTGAAAAAATGACAGAAATTATAAATTAGCGTGACGATATCAATTGTATAGTAAAATATCGGATGGAACTATGTGTTGGCGTGATAGAAACGTGCGGCACGCTGCTTAGTGAAAAGATAACAGAAATTTTAAATTAGCCTGACGATATCAATTGTATAGTAAAATATCGGATGGAACTATGTGTTGGCGTGATAGAAACGTGCGGCACGCTGCTTAGTGAAAAGATAACAGAAATTTTAAATTAGCCTGACGATATCAATTGTATAGTATAATATCGGATGGAACTATGTGTTGGCGTGATAGAAACGTGCGGCACGCTGCTTAGTGAAAAGATAACCGAAATTATAAATTAGCGTGACGATATCAATTGTATAGTAAAATATCGGATGGAACTATGTGTTGGCGTGATAGAAACGTGCGGCACGCTGCTTAGTGGAAAGATAACCGAAATTATAAATTAGCCTGACAATATCAATTGTATAGTATAATAACGGATGGAACTATATGTTGGCGTGATAGAAACGTGCGGCACACAGCTTAGTGAAAAGATAACCGAAATTATAAATTAGCGTGACGATATCAATTGTATAGTAAAATATCGGATGGAACTATGTGTTGGCGTGATAGAAACGTGCGGCACGCTGCTTAGTGGAAAGATAACCGAAATTATAAATTAGCATGACGATATCAATTGTATAGTATAATATCGGATGGAATTATGTGTTGGCGTGATAGAAACGTGCAGCCCGCTGCTTGGTGAAAAAATAACCGAAATTATAAATCAGCGTGACGATATCAATTGTATAGTATAATATCGGATGGAATTATGTGTTGGCGTGATAGAAACGTGCGGCACACAGCTTAGTGAAAAGATAACCGAAATTATAAATTAGCATGACGATATCAATTGTATAGTATGATAACGGATGGAACTATATGTTGGCGTGATAGAAACGTGCGGCACACAGCTTAGTGAAAAGATAACAAAAATTATAAATTAGCATGACGATATCAATTGTATAGTATAATATCGGATGGAATTAAGTGTTGGCGTGATAGAAACGTGCAGCCCGCTGCTTGGTGAAAAAATAACCGAAATTATAAATTAGCGTGACGATATCAATTGTATAGTATAATATCGGATGGAACTATGTGTTGGCGTGATAGAAACGTGCGGCACGCTGCTTAGTGAAAAGATAACAGAAATTTTAAATTAGCCTGACGATATCAATTGTATAGTAAAATATCGGATGGAACTATGTGTTGGCGCGATAGAAACGTGCGGCACACTGCTTAGTGAATAGATAACAAAAATTATAAATTAGCGTGACGAAATCAATTGTATAGTATAATATCGGATGGAACTATGTGTTGGCGTGATAGAAACGTGCGGCACGCTGCTTAGTGAAAAGATAACAGAAATTTTAAATTAGCCTGACGATATCAATTGTATAGTAAAATATCGGATGGAACTATGTGTTAGCGCGATAGAAACGTGCGGCACGCTGCTTAGTGAAAAGATGACAGAAATTATAAATTAGCGTGACGATATCAATTGTATCGTAAAATATCGGATGGAACTATGTGTTGGCGTGATAGAAACGTGCGGCACGCTGCTTAGTGAAAAGATAACAGAAATTTTAAATTAGCCTGACGATATCAATTGTATAGTAAAATATCGGATGGAACTATGTGTTGGCGTGATAGAAACGTGCGGCACGCTGCTTAGTGGAAAGATAACCGAAATTATAAATTAGCCTGACAATATCAATTGTATAGTATAATAACGGATGGAACTATGTGTTGGCGTGATAGAAACGTGCGGCACACAGCTTAGTGAAAAGATAACCGAAATTATAAATTAGCATGACGATATCAATTGTATAGTATGATAACGGATGGAACTATATGTTGGCGTGATAGAAACGTGCGGCACACAGCTTAGTGAAAAGATAACAAAAATTATAAATTAGCATGACGATATCAATTGTATAGTATAATATCGGATGGAATTAAGTGTTGGCGTGATAGAAACGTGCAGCCCGCTGCTTGGTGAAAAAATAACCGAAATTATAAATTAGCGTGACGATATCAATTGTATAGTATAATATCGGATGGAACTATGTGTTGGCGTGATAGAAACGTGCGGCACGCTGCTTAGTGAAAAGATAACAGAAATTTTAAATTAGCCTGACGATATCAATTGTATAGTAAAATATCGGATGGAACTATGTGTTGGCGCGATAGAAACGTGCGGCACACTGCTTAGTGAATAGATAACAAAAATTATAAATTAGCGTGACGAAATCAATTGTATAGTATAATATCGGATGGAACTATGTGTTGGCGTGATAGAAACGTGCGGCACGCTGCTTAGTGAAAAGATAACAGAAATTTTAAATTAGCCTGACGATATCAATTGTATAGTAAAATATCGGATGGAACTATGTGTTAGCGCGATAGAAACGTGCGGCACGCTGCTTAGTGAAAAGATGACAGAAATTATAAATTAGCGTGACGATATCAATTGTATCGTAAAATATCGGATGGAACTATGTGTTGGCGTGATAGAAACGTGCGGCACGCTGCTTAGTGAAAAGATAACAGAAATTTTAAATTAGCCTGACGATATCAATTGTATAGTAAAATATCGGATGGAACTATGTGTTGGCGTGATAGAAACGTGCGGCACGCTGCTTAGTGGAAAGATAACCGAAATTATAAATTAGCCTGACAATATCAATTGTATAGTATAATAACGGATGGAACTATGTGTTGGCGTGATAGAAACGTGCGGCACACAGCTTAGTGAAAAGATAACCGAAATTATAAATTAGCATGACGATATCAATTGTATAGTATGATAACGGATGGAACTATATGTTGGCGTGATAGAAACGTGCGGCACACAGCTTAGTGAAAAGATAACAAAAATTATAAATTAGCATGACGATATCAATTGTATAGTATAATATCGGATGGAATTATGTGTTGGCGTGATAGAAACGTGCAGCCCGCTGCTTGGTGAAAAAATAACCGAAATTATAAATCAGCGTGACGATATCAATTGTATAGTATAATATCGGATGGAATTATGTGTTGGCGTGATAGAAACGTGCGGCACACAGCTTAGTGAAAAGATAACCGAAATTATAAATTAGCATGACGATATCAATTGTATAGTATGATAACGGATGGAACTATATGTTGGCGTGATAGAAACGTGCGGCACACAGCTTAGTGAAAAGATAACAAAAATTATAAATTAGCATGACGATATCAATTGTATAGTATAATATCGGATGGAATTAAGTGTTGGCGTGATAGAAACGTGCAGCCCGCTGCTTGGTGAAAAAATAACCGAAATTATAAATTAGCGTGACGATATCAATTGTATAGTATAATATCGGATGGAATTATGTGTTGGCGTGACAGAAACGTGCGGCACGCTGCTTAGTGAAAAGATAACAGAAATTATAAATTAGTGTGACGATATAAATTGTATAGTATTATATCGGATGGAATTTTGTGTTGGCGTGACAGAAACGTGCGGCACGCTGCTTAGTGAAAAGATAACAGAAATCTTAAATTAGCGTGACGATATCAATTGTATAGTAAAATATCGGATGGAACTATGTGTCGGCGTGATAAAATTGTGCAGCCCGCTGCTTAGTGAAAAGATAACCGAAATTATAAATTAGCATGACGATATCAATTGTATAGTATAATATCGGATGGAACTATGTGTTGGCGTGATAGAAATGTGCGGCACACTGCTTAGTGAAAAATAGCAAAAATTATAAATTAGCGTGACGATATCAATTGTATAGTATAATATCGGATGGAATTATGTGTTGGCGTGATAGAAACGTGCGGCACACAGCTCAGTGAAAAGATAACAAAAATTATAAATTAGCATGACGATATCAATTGTATAGTATAATATCGGATGGAATTATGTGTTGGCGTGATAGAAATGTGCGGCACACTGCTTAGTGAATAGATAACAAAAATTATAAATTAGCGTGACGAAATCAATTGTATAGTATAATATCGGATGGAACTATGTGTTGGCGTGATAGAAACGTGCAGCCCGCTGCTTAGTGAAAAGATAACCGAAATTATAAATTAGCCTGACGATATCAATTGTATAGTATAACATCGGATGGAACTATGTGTTGGCGTGATAGAAACGTGCGGCACACTGCTAAGTGAAAAGATAACAAAAATTATAAATTAGCGTGACGATATCAATTGTATAGTATAATATCGGATGGAATTATGTGTTGGCGTGATAGAAACGTGCGGCAAACAGCTCAGTGAAAAGATAACAAAAATTATAAATTAGTATGACGATATCAATTGTATAGTATAATATCGGATGGAATTATGTGTTGGCGTGATAGAAACGTGCAGCCTGCTGCTTAGTGAAAAGATAACCGAAATTATAAATTAGCGAGACGATATCAATTGTATAGTTTGATATCGGATGGATTATGTGTTGGCGTGATAGAAACGTGCGGCACGCAAATTTAATTTAATATTTCATAGTAACTTTGATGAATTGCTTATAGTTATATCGTTAATTAATTCAACCAAACTATCTTAAATTTTTATAACTAGTCGTAAAAATATATGGTACAGCTAGTCCTAGTTAAGTTTAGAAATTATTATTGTCAGTAGCGTAATTTTGTTCAGCACTAGGACATTTAATTTTAATCAAGCCTCAACAGATTCAATTAAATGTTTTTTTACGAAATTATTATATTAGAGTTTAAAGGTTATAAATATGAATTCAATCACTATTATTCGGCAAAAATAGAGAGAACCTACTTCTTGAATGCAGTCTCTTAGCAATGAATGTGACGAAAAGGGACACAAGCAGCTCACGGATGGAAGAGGTGATAATTAGGGCTGGGACAATATGCTCTAAAAACTATAGATCCCTAAAATGTTATAGACGGAGAGAACTAAAGAGTATTGAATGGTTCTAAACCAGAGGTACATAGTATTCGATATCATTTCATTTAGTTTCGTCTATGATATTTTCGGGATCTATAGTTTTTAGGGCATATTGTCCCAGCCCTAGTGATAATACTTGAAACGTACGAGCCTTCCTAACACAAGCCTTCCTAACACAAAAATCTATCACAAAATTAAAAAAGTGTTAACCCCCCGATGATACAGGGGGGGGGGGTGTTTTTTGGTGAAAAAAAAGTTGACGTATCTTTCTGAAAATTCGTGAGAGTTCACGGTCCTCCGAAATGGAAATTGAAATAATGCGTCAGAAAGACTCCGAGATTCTCTAGAGAATGGTGTAGGTCAAAAGTTCCTAGGACCCAGGAAACCTCCTTCAACAAGCGTTTCAAAGTTCATTTTTTGGCCAAAAATGGCGTTACAGCTTTTTTTGGTCGATTTTACATGTCGAACTGGTCTAAAAAAGTGGTGTACGGACATGGTCCATGCCACACTTATGGCACTCATTGTGATGGTAAATTTTTTTCGAAATTCGACCCCTAACCCCCCTCAAAATGGGGGTTGAAGTTTACCTCTGTTCGTGGACCCGGGGTTGGACCCTGGAACCCTCTGATCAAAACGGGACCCACATCACGTGAAAGATCCCAAAATTCCCTACAAGACCATACAAGTATGATTTTCATAGACCCAAACCAAGCTGAGCTACGCAATTCCGAAAATGTCAAATTTTTGCATTTCAGCCCCAAAATTTTTCCGACCTGAAATTTTTTTGTAATTTTTTCTCACGGAAATGGCATTCACGGCAAAATGGTTGGGTTAAGGAGGGAAAGTCATCAGGTCAAAAAGATGCGGGCACATTTTCCACATTTAAGAACAGTTAGCACGTACCATATTTCCTCCCCCAACTCCTTCTATGGCGGTTCCCCCAGCACCTATAAAATCACTCACTTTTGTCTTTGAGGTCGTGTAGCTACGACCATGGTCGACACACAGATTTCTCATACCTGGAAATGGATACGTATCAAAATTGTCTACACGACACAACAATCCACAACTCTCTACTTCTACCAGGGGAGGAGCTATAAGCTCTACAAAATAAAATTGAATTTCACGAAATTCAAAAGCCGAAATTTAAAAAAAAAACAGAACTGAGGCCCTGTGGAGACCCCAGTGCTCTTTCATATTCCAAAAGGGCTAAGCTTTAGACCCAAAACTGTAGGAGGAGATGAGATTTCTAACTTTAGTTGCACTGTTTATATATTTACTTAGTTTTTCCCAAGGAAAAAGCTGAGAGTCAGCGCACACCACACACACACGAATATCGCAAGCTCCCCCCCATGTATCGTTGGCATGGACGGAGGTTCCCCCACCTAAAACCCCCCACCTGGGTGTGGGGTGGGGGTTGGGTGGGATGATTGGGGGATGAACCCAAGGACCAAGGTCCATGGTGTGGTTCCGGGGGAACGGCGCCGCCAGAGGGATGGGGGGTCGCAAGCTCCCCCCCATGTATCGTTGGCATGGACGGAGGTTCCCCCACCTAAAACCCCCCACCCGGGTGTGGGGTGGGGGGTGGGTGGGATGATGGGGGGATGAACCCAAGGTCCAAGGTCAATGGTGTGGTTCCGGGGGAACGGCGCTGCCAGATTTTACAGTACGTAATGCAAAAATAAAAATTCACCAACCTACCAAACTAATTAATGAATTCTGATTCCTGTCAATTCAATTAAATAATCTCCAGCCAATTAATTTTAATAACCAAATTTTTAAGTGATTTTTTTTAAATTACTTCTAGATAATTGTAATTATATGCTATTTTACCATGATTAGAGTGGAACATGACGGAAATTACCGCTATGGGTTGCGCATGTATAATTTTATAGTTATTAAATACAATGTGTTACTGTAAAACGGATAGAAATTGAGTTTCAAGAGAAAAACGGTACTTAAACTTTTACGTAATCAATTGGAATAGCTTAGAGAGAGGATGAAGAATTTTCTTTAAACAAAGAAAATAATAATTAGTTTTCTATAAAAGAGTTTGAGGGGAAACTAACATAAAAATTAAAGGAACAAAAGTAATAAAAGTTGACAAAGAGCAAGAAACTAAACAGTGTCTAATTGCATAATATTGTCACGCTACATGATAACAGTCAAACGGAAAAATGAATATGTGTAAATAAAACAATAGCGTGATATAATATTTAATAATAAATATTCGAATGTATATCTTTTCACTAGGTAGCATGCCGCACGTTTCTATCACGCCAATACATAATTCCACCCAATAACAAACTATAAAACTGATATCGTCACGATAATTTATAATTTCTGTTATCTTTTCACTGAGCAGCGTGCCGCACGTTTCTATCACGCCAACACATAATTCCATCCGATATCAAACTATACAATTGATATCGTCACGCCAATTTATATTTTCTGTCATCATTGTACTAAGTTGCGTAACGCACGTTTCTTTCACGCTAAAACATTATTCCATTCAAAAGTATAGTATACAATTTAATAATTAATATGTCGTCACGCTAATTTCTATTTCTATTTTATTCTCACTAACTAGTGTACTTCCCATCACAATTTATGGGTTATCAATAGTAAAAGAAAAAAATATTATTAATTAAAGATATATATATTCAAAGAATATATTTGAAGGAATTAATTAAAAAAAAAGTTGTTTAAAAAAATGTATTTAGACAGAAAAATATGTAAAACAATTGAGCCAAGAAATTTGAGTCAAAAAATTTGAGTCAAAAAAATTTGAGTCAAAAAAATTTGAGTCAAAAAAATTTGAGTCAAAAAAATTTGAGTCAAAAAAATTTGAGTCAAAAAAATTTGAGTCAAAAAAATTTGAGTCAAAAAAATTTGAGTCAAAAAAATTTGAGTCAAAAAAAATTTGAGTCAAAAAAAATTTGAGTCAAAAAAAATTTGAGTCAAAAAAATTTGAGTCATCAAATTGAGTCAAAAAAATTGATTCAAAAAATTTAATTTTCTGCATTTTAGACAGTTGCGTGAGCGTGCACGCCAATTATTTTAATTTAGACATTTGCGTGAGCGTGCACGCCATTTTCTAAAATTTTCTGCGTTTTTGACAGTTGCGTGAGCGTGCACGCCAATTATTTTTTTTCCGCATTTTAGACAGTTGCGTGAGCGTGCACGCCAATTATTTTAATTTAGACATTTGCGTGAGCGTGCACGCCTTTTTATATTTTTTCTGCGTTTTTGACAGTTGCGTGAGCGTGCACGCCAGTTCTTTTTTTTTCCGCATTTTAGACGGTTGCGTGAGCGTGCACGCCAATTATTTTAATTTAGACATTTGCGTGAGCGTGCACGCCATTTTTTAAAAATTTTCTGCGTTTTTGACAGTTGCGTGAGCGTGCACGCCAATTATTTTTTTTCCGCATTTTAGACAGTTGCGTGAGCGTGCACGCCAATTATTTTAATTTAGACATTTGCGTGAGCGTGCACGCCTTTTTTTTATTTTTTTCTGCGTTTTTGACAGTTGCGTGAGCGTGCACGCCAGTTCTTTTTTTTCCGCATTTTAGACAGTTGCGTGAGCGTGCACGCCAATTATTTTAATTTAGACATTTGCGTGAGCGTGCACGCCATTTTTTAAAATTTTTCTGCGTTTTTGACAGTTGCGTGAGCGTGCACGCCAATTATTTTTTTTCCGCATTTTAGACAGTTGCGTGAGCGTGCACGCCAATTATTTTAATTTAGACATTTGAGTGAGCGTGCACGCTATTTTTTTAATTTTTTTATGCGTTTTTGACAGTTGCGTGAGCGTGCACGCCAATTATTTTTTTCCGCATTTTAGACAGTTGCGTGAGCGTGCACGCCAATTATTTTAATTTAGACATTTGCGTGAGCGTGCACGCCATTTTTTAAAAAATTTCTGCGTTTTTGACAGTTGCGTGAGCGTGCACGCCAATTCTTTTTTTTCCGCATTTTAGACAGTTGCGTGAGCGTGCACGCCAATTATTTTAATTTAGACATTTGCGTGAGCGTGCACGCCTTTTTTTTATTTTTTTCTGCGTTTTTGACAGTTGCGTGAGCGTGCACGCCAGTTCTTTTTTTTCCGCATTTTAGACAGTTGCGTGAGCGTGCACGCCAATTATTTTAATTTAGACATTTGCGTGAGCGTGCACGCCATTTTTTAAAATTTTTCTGCGTTTTTGACAGTTGCGTGAGCGTGCACGCCAATTATTTTTTTTCCGCATTTTAGACAGTTGCGTGAGCGTGCACGCCAATTATTTTAATTTAGACATTTGAGTGAGCGTGCACGCTATTTTTTTAATTTTTTTATGCGTTTTTGACAGTTGCGTGAGCGTGCACGCCAATTATTTTTTCCGCATTTTAGACAGTTGCGTGAGCGTGCACGCCAATTATTTTAATTTAGACATTTGCGTGAGCGTGCACGCCATTTTTTTATTTTTTCTGCGTTTTTGACAGTTGCGTGAGCGTGCACGCCAGTTCTTTTTTTTCCGCATTTTAGACAGTTGCGTGAGCGTGCACGCCAATTATTTTAATTTAGACATTTGCGTGAGCGTGCACGCCATTTTTTAAAAAATTTCTGCGTTTTTGACAGTTGCGTGAGCGTGCACGCCAGTTATTTTTTTTCCGCATTTTAGACAGTTGCGTGAGCGTGCACGCCAATTATTTTAATTTAGACATTTGCGTGAGCGTGCACGCCATTTTTTTATTTTTTCTGCGTTTTTGACAGTTGCGTGAGCGTGCACGCCAATTCTTTTTTTCCGCATTTTAGACAGTTGCGTGAGCGTGCACGCCAATTATTTTAATTTAGACATTTGCGTGAGCGTGCACGCCATTTTTTTTTCTGCGTTTCTGACAGTTGCGTGAGCGTGCACGCCAATTCTTTTTTTTCCGCATTTTAGACAGTTGCGTGAGCGTGCACGCCAATTATTTTAATTTAGACATTTGCGTGAGCGTGCAAAAATTTCTGCGTTTTTGACAGTTGCGTGAGCGTGCACGCCAATTATTTTTTTTCCGCATTTTAAACAGTTGCGTGAGCGTGCACGCCAATTATTTTAATTTAGACATTTGCGTGAGCGTGCACGTCATTTTTTTTAATTTTTCCGCGTTTTAGACAGTTGCGTGAGCGTGCACGCCAATAATTTTTTTTCCGCATTTTAGACAGTTGCGTGAGCGTACACGCCAATTATTTTAATTTAGACATTTGCGTGAGCGTGCACGCCATTTTTTTAAAAAATTTCTGCGTTTTTGACAGTTGCGTGAGCGTGCACGCCAATTATTTTTTTTCCGCATTTTAAACAGTTGCGTGAGCGTGCACGCCAATTATTTTAATTCAGACATTTGCGTGAGCGTGCACGTCATTTTTTTAATTTTTCCGCGTTTTAGACAGTTGCGTGAGCGTGCACGCCAATAATTTTTTTCCGCATTTTAGACAGTTGCGTGAGCGTGCACGCCAAGAAATTCCATAAAATTCCACTTTTCCATATTTTAGTCAACTTAGTTGCGTGGGCGTGCACGCAAATTCCTTTTTTCCGGCTTTTAGACAGTGGCGTGAGCGTGCACGCTCACGCCGATTATTAATTCTTTTCCGTATTTTAGATACTGCCCTCAAGCCACCTGGGGTATAGTACCCACGCGCCCCCCCTGACTTAGAGCCGGTAGAGCTGGGTGGATGAGAGTACTCAAGATAATTTTAATTAATCGAAAAGTTTCTGCAGTACTACTGGGATCAAGTATTTTCTTCATTCTGGTATTATATACTTAGCAGAATACTTAAACTAAAGACGAATCTTCAAGAATAATTCAGAGCTCAATTATCACACGTCTTATGCAGGCAAGTGTCAAAATGGAACTTTAAATATTTCTTACTTCGCCTAACAAGATAATTTTTATCTGATACCTATTTTGAAATTTCAACATGCCGACACACTGCTACTCCGTATTTTTAAAATATGAACCATGCGGGAATTCAGGCAAATTTGTCTATAACTTGGAAAAGTTCGTGGTGATGAAGTGATGTGTCCGGGTAACGAACCTGCATTCAGATATCCTGCGGTCAGGTACATGCATAGTAAACAGAATAGTATAGTACCCCAGTTACATGTATTATTCAAATTTATTCTGGGTAGGCTGTGACGTCATGTATGTAAACAAGAGGTCACGTCATAGTAAACAGAATTGCTGTGGGTCACGTGGAATAGAGAATTAAGATGGAGGCCAACGCAACCGATCTGACTAATGATCTAATTATCTTGAATAAATCGTCTTCTTCAAGACGAAAAATTTGTTACTATTTTGGGTGTAAAAAGACCAGTAGCAATTTCATCAACAGTCATTTTTTAATTTTCGTCCGTATGACTATAGAGATTGGATAATAGCATGCGGTAATGTGGAATTAAAAAAAATATCACCGAAAACGTTATTTTACAAAAGTTGGGTGTGTTGCAGCCATCTTTTGTGTTTGTACTGTACGTACAAACGTACGCACCATTGTTGACATGTGACGTCACAGCCTACCGGGACACGCGTAATATCCCCCCTATAGCTCTGGGATACTATATATTCTCCGTACTGTGGGTACATGTTACCTTGGCACTGTGCCACCGTGGATGTATATTAGGTAGGGGGTCCACCGTGCATACAATTACCGGAACGGGACATGAATTACCGGAACGGGACATGAATTACCGGAAAGGAGCATGAATTACCGGAACGGAGTTGTTTTGTTGAGAAATATTCCTATTTATTTAATTTAGTTACACAAATAGTCGATATATGGTCTAAATGATATCATATCTAACTCGTTTCGTCCCGTAATCGTTACAAAACGTATGATACATAGACAAACATTTTACAAGAGTATATGCTGAAATTAGTTTTCTTTATAAGATATTTCATAGAAAATACTTTAAGGAGAAACTAAAGTAATTTTAGTGTGATTATAATTTTATTGAGAAATAACGCTAGTTATGTAATTTAGGTATGTATTTGGTCCAAATATGATATCATATTGAACCATTTTATACTAATTTCTGCTCGCTCGTAATCGCTACCCAACGTCTGAAATAGACATCGTGATTCTGCATTATAGTATTATTGAGTTCTATATTTTCAGTACCTACAAATTCGGAATATATTTCAAAAGAAGCAGCTTCAAGGTAGAAAATTAGAGGAACTATTTAAGCTACCTATAAAATTTGTTAACTATTGCATTATATTACCTGCCTAATTAAGAACCATGGTACCTAACTATTGTAGTGACTCACGTCATACATTCTTATATATAATCCTTAAATATAAAATACTAATCATAATTCTCCTTATCTTTATTTTATTAATTATCTTATTTTAACAGCATGCTCTTCCTTAAGGTTAACTTAATTCTATTTAATAATAAATAGAATTTCCTTCTTAATTGTAATACAAATAATCTTATTTTCAAACAACCATCGTCACACGCACACCTTATATTTGTTACCGATAGTACCAACCCTCGCGAAGCTAGAAAGTTTGTAAACAATGTATCCACTAGGCCTAAGAAAACAAAGCCCTCTTTGGAATATTCTGCGCCAACTGTCAGTATAGACGCTGAACTAGTTAAATAAACACCTGTGTATAGTTCTTAAACTTTGTGATTCGTAATTTCATAGACACATATCATTTGATATACTTATAGTCTATTCTCATTGAGAATTCCTTCTTTACATTTGTGATAACATATTCTTGCTTTACAGACCTAGGAAACTTATTAATTGTTAGTAAAATACTAGCTTGGTTATACAAACTTATGCCCAATATATACCTACCCTCTTGACGCTCATCTATGAACACTGAACATCGTTGCTACTTCTTCAGCACAATATCTTCAGTTTCATCATCCCCAATAATTGGGTACAGTATAAATATATAATTTCATCTTTCTTTATATACAGCTTATTATATTATCTGTCATAATATAATGAATATTTACTATTCTATAATTCTTATCTTACTTACCATATCATTGAATGCAAATATTTAAATAACAAGTATACTAAATATGGCAGTGCCTTAAATAATAGTAATGTATTCAATATATGTAATATTAGTTATTATCAGTACTAGATATTATGTGTACATAATATACGCGTAGCGTAAAGCTTGCTCAGTACGCTTTCTATGAGTGACGCTATCAAAGAAAACGATAAGCCTCAAAGCCTTAAGGGGTACTGCCTCAGATATTAAATCTCACCAACCTTATCGGTAGTAAGCAATTTTCTTTTTAACTGACTAAGTTCTTATAATCTCATTTATTTTAATATTCTAAATAACTCACTACTATTTTATTTGAGTAACTTTTGGTGATTACTAGACAATTGTTTAGTAAACAATTTATTTATTTAAAGTAACGTAATCTAACCAGAGGAGTGAAAATAATATACAAATGCAAATATTGATATCCTTCATGATTTGCAGGAATTAGTCTACGCAACTAGTACTACGCCGCAATTACTACTACACAACTCAGTGGTAATCATTCTCAGTCACAGGTTCGACTGATATATCAGCTATCAAGCGCATATCCTTCTCCTCAACGTGGTAAAGTAGAGGATACCCCAAGCTTTGGCAACGCAAGCACCAACGCTAGCACACTCGTCTTCGCAACCTACCTCACTCAAGACGAGCTCTGAATTCTCACTCATTACTCTCAAAGTTATGTTATTGATATTTAAGTAAATTATTACTAACAATTAAACATTTTATTTTCATGCAGAAGTCATTTATTTAGAGCCAAAGAAAAGTATTGAAATATCATTATAATTAAAGTAAAGGAAAAAGAAAATATAATAAAAATAAGTATCATCTAAACGAGTTACAAAACTGGTGACCCCGGATTGACAACGAACACTCAAGCAAACTTCTGATATGGCTCAGATGTAATGATTTTTTGTATGGAATAAAATAAGGTAGTCATTGAGAGTTACTTAATATCTTAAATCTCTAACTTCTTAAGATCTATCTCTAGAAATTACTAACTGCATGATATAGTTTTAAGCTAATAATATCTTTCTCTCCTTAAAAAAATTCACTTTCAGAACGATTGTGGGTATTATAACCATATTATTCAAAATACTCATTTGAATTGTTCTTCTTACTTTCATTCTTATCTTTAATCTTTCCTCTTTTACAATGGTTGGGAATAATGATACAACCAATCCAGCTACTGCCACTTCTGCTACTCATATACCTAACCTACCTGAATTTCATCCAGATGAAGAATGGCTCATTCTTGCTAAAAAGTTACTTCAAAATGCAGGGCAGCTATCGAATACTGCTAAATTCTTAGCCCTCTATAAAAGTTTACCAAGAGACATACAGAAGGATTGTAAAGAAATGCTACAATCGGATGCAGAAAACACTTTTGATCTGCTATGCGAAGAGCTAAATAAAAGATTTGAAACCCCAGCTCACGTCAAGTTTCAAAATATGTATACATGTGAAACTATTGGTGACAGATCACCAGTACAATTCCTTAGAGATCTTCGTCGCAAACATTCTTCAGTCGGTACTATAAATCTTGAACATCTTCAATTTGCATATGCACAAGGTTTGCCTGATAAATACAAACAATTGGTATTTAGTGATTCACCAAATAACTTAGATGGAATTGCTGAAAGAATAGAGAAACTCCATAATGTCAACAAAAGCTCTGTGGCCACATCAAATTCTTACCCATTCCAAATAAATAACTATTCTTCTTCGATTCCAAATGGAGCCATTTCAAACGTAAATTCGAAAGAGAATGAAGCCCAAAACATGAAAGATAATTCCTTGTTGAATGGATCGAGACAAATGCAACTCTTAGAAGATTTGAAGGAAACAATGGTAAAATTGAACAAACGAATAGATGAAGTAGAATCTGCTGTCACAAGTTACAAAAAACAACCTCCGGTACAAAATGAACAAAATTATCGTTCTTACCCTCAACGTGCGATAACTCAACAGAGGAAAGCTAATTTTGATAATTATGCTCCTAAGCCCAAATCCAATGCTAATGGATTTTGTAAGTATCATACTCTCTTCGGACATCGTTCACGCACTTGCATTTTCCCATGTAATTGGGGAAAAGAAAACACTTCTCGTAAGCCATTCAACCAGGGAAACTATTAAATCGTGGATCGATCAGGAGCACGTCCACGCTAAATAGGAATAGTCTCCTATATATCAATGATCAAACAGATGATTTCAACTATTTAATTGATACAGGCGCTAGTGTCAGTGTCATTCCTGTTCGTCAATGTGACAAAAAACACAAAGATCCTAACTTCCAATTACAAGCAGCTAATGGATCAACGATCATGACCTATGGAGAACGACTACTATTTGTTGATATTGGTTTTCCAGAATTTTTACCCTGGAAATTTACAGTCGCTGATGTGAAAAATCCTATAATCGGTAATGACTTTCTTCGTCATCATGACATAAGTATTCATCTTAGAAAACAACTTCTGACTCATAACTCTACAAATACTACTGTTTCTGCTCAACTCACAGAGTGTCCTTCACTATTACCCATATTATGTAACCTGGATTTCCTCCCTAACGAAATTGAAAAATTACTACTTCAATTTCCGGATATAACAAGCGAAGACGCTTCTTCAGCTCCTGTTAAGCATAATTTTGTGCATCGCATAATTACTGAAGGTCCACCTATTGCAACTAGACCAAGACGCCTTAATCCTACAGTACAGGAGGCAGCAGAATCAATTATTCAGAAGCACCTCATGGATGGTACGGTAAGACCTAGTTCAAGTCCATGGTCTTCACCAATTCATATGGTTCCCAAAAAGGCAAATGACTGGAGATTGGTAGGAGATTACAGATCACTTAATGCTGTAACCAAGAAAAATTCATACCCAATGCGGTATATTAATGATTTTTCTGCAAGACTCAATGGGAATAAGGTTTACTCCTGCATTGATCTAAAAGAAGCATTCCATCAAATACCCATATTTGATGAGGACATTGAGAAAACAGCCCTTTCCACGCCATTCGGGTTGTTCGAATTTACTCGAATGTCATTTGGTTTATGCGGAGCTGCTCAAACTTTCCAAAGTTTCATTGATGAGATTCTGAGGAACTTAACTGTAAAATCAGAAGGATTTGAAAGAAAAGTAACATTCTTTGCGTACATTGACGATATCTTAGTGGCAAGCAAATCTGAAAAGGAACATTTAGAAGATTTAGAGGCTCTTTTCGCTGTACTTCACCACAATGGTCTTCGTATCAATTTGAAGAAGTGCACTTTTCTCGCAGAAGAATTTAATTTTCTTGGTCATAGAATTACTACAAATGGAACACTTCCTCATCCTAGTAAAGTAGAAGCAATAAGAGATTTTCAGAAGCCCAACACCATCAAAGATCTACGACGCTTCCTAGGCATGATTAACTTTTATCATACCTACATTTCTAATGCTGCAGAACTTCTTGCTCCTCTCACCTGTATGCTATCTGGAGGACATGAAAAAAATTCTAAAGCAAAACTTCACTGGAATTCACAGACTGAAAATGCATTCGAAAAGGCGAAGCAATTATTGTCTGACAAAACTATGCTGCATTATCCAGATCCCGATGCAGAAATTTCAATTGCAACTGACGCTTCTGACCAAGCTGTTGCAGGAGTGCTTCAACAACGTGTTGACGGTCATTTCAAGCCGATCTCATATTTCAGTAGAAAACTTGAGCAATCTCAACTAAAATACTCTACTTTCAGTAAGGAATTGTTAGCTGTTTATCTTTCTATCAAATATTTCCGTCACTATATAGAAGGTAAATCATTCCATGTTCTAACTGATCATCAACCGCTTCTCAGAGCTATGCATAAGAAAAAACCTCGCGATCTACCCAGAGAAGAAAGATGGTTGGAATATATATCAATCTTCACAACCGATATACGGCACATCAAAGGATCTCGCAATGTTGTTGCAGATGCCTTATCACGTCATTATGAGGGTGGAATCAACACATTGGTATCAAATCAATATAAACCTACTGAAATGATACCACAATCTAACATCGCAGCTATTTTCTCACACACTGAAGAGGAAAATCTTGCAAATGCTCAAGCTGTAGATACGGAATTGCATAAAATACTTGATGGCTCTATAAAATGTTCATCTCCTCTCATCAAAGTTGGAGATATTTATTGCAACGTTGCTAATAATAATAACGTCACTCGCAGATACATTCCAGTCAGTCTCAGATTCAAACTCTTCTCAGATTACCACTGTTTAGGTCATCCTGGTATTCGAGCAACAAGGAAATATTTAACTGGAAAATATTTCTGGCCTTCAATGAATAAAGATATAACCAAATGGACAAGAACATGCATTAGCTGTCAAAGAGCTAAGGTAGTTCGTCACAACTCAGCAGCTGTTCAGAAAATTCCTCCAGCATCATCTAAATTCAGTGAGATTCATCTGGATATCGTAGGTCCACTTCCTGTTAATAAAAACAACAGATATCTTCTTACCATTATCGATAGATTTTCTAGATGGCCTGAAGTTATTCCTATACCTGACATAACAGCAGAAACAGTTGCTCATCATTTTCTAATTAATTGGGTCGCACGATACGGTGTACCAAAATCAGTTACCACGGACCGTGGAGCTCAATTTGAAAGCCATCTTTGGAAAGAACTTATAAAAACGCTTGGATCTATGAAAATCAGAACAACTGCTTATCACCCTCAATCTAACGGGTTAATCGAAAGATTTCATAGAAGATTAAAGGATGCTATTAGAGCTCATGTAGATGATGATGCTCAACATTGGATTGATAAACTTCCATTTATTCTTTTATCTATCCGTACTTCTCTCAGAGAAGATATTCCTTTTTCTCCCTCTGATACTCTCTTTGGTACTTCACTAACTCTTCCATCTGATATTTTATCCACAGATAACAAGAATTACGAATATAACGCTTCTTCTTATACGAAACAATTAACTTCATTCATGAAATGCATTCCAGCTGCTACAACACGTAATTTCAGTTCTAAACCTCGTGTCAATAGATCACTTAGGCACACTACTCATGTATTTATTAGAAATGATGCTAAACATGGTTTGCAACAAAACTACAAGGGTCCATACCGTGTAATTAGTCGCACAGATAAGTATTTCACAGTAGATCTACCGCGAGGACCTGACCAAATCTCAATTGACAGACTGAAACCGGCCTATTTGGCAGATGAACTTCTTATTACTCCTCAACCTACTCCCACACCTCTGATATTCATAGCGAATGAAACTATTCCAGCAGAAACTAATAATCATAATGCTATTAACCATGAACCTTTGCCAGCTATTGTAAATGATGAACCTCCCAATGAATTCAGCACACGTTCTGGACGTAGAATTCATACACCTTCTTACCTTGATGATTATGTTAGATTCTAATTATCGTAGATTGCATGGTAGTATTTCTTTAGTGTAAAAAGTATGATAAAGTTTCTTTAACTTCGCCACCTCTCCAATTAGGCTAAGGAATCTTTTACAACATTTCCAACACCAATTGAATTATAAGTTCTCGTCAATTGAACAAATTATTTATGCTAATTCACTGTCTCAGACTTTTACAAAGTCTCAAACCCTCGATGTGAATTAAACAACGCATGATTTTCAAATACAGTTTTCCTATCGTCTTATCATCGGATTAAATATATGGATAAAATTTCACTAACAGACTTCTTTTGTCTATAACCTACAAGTGAAATTTTTGTAATTCCTCGCATTCGAATATGATAACGATAATAAAACCTATGTTTATTTTATGTTTCTTTACTCATTCATTCTTCTTTTCTAGCTCGTGATACGACTAAATCTCATGACTCTTATTGTATTCTCATACACAAATCTACAAAGAGTGATTTTAGCCTATCTATGTAATTGGAATTTCTCCTTTATATTCTTAACAAGTTTTTCATTGCTAGTAATGCATTGCATATTTCATCAATGCGTATTTGGATTCTTCATCCACACTCTTAGTCTTTTTACAGACCTCTTCAGGTCTTCTGGAGGAGGGGCAGTTGTAGTGACTCACGTCATACATTCTTATATATAATCCTTAAATATAAAATACTAATCATAATTCTCCTTATCTTTATTTTATTAATTATCTTATTTTAACAGCATGCTCTTCCTTAAGGTTAACTTAATTCTATTTAATAATAAATAGAATTTCCTTCTTAATTGTAATACAAATAATCTTATTTTCAAACAACCATCGTCACACGCACACCTTATATTTGTTACCGATAGTACCAACCCTCGCGAAGCTAGAAAGTTTGTAAACAATGTATCCACTAGGCCTAAGAAAACAAAGCCCTCTTTGGAATATTCTGCGCCAACTGTCAGTATAGACGCTGAACTAGTTAAATAAACACCTGTGTATAGTTCTTAAACTTTGTGATTCGTAATTTCATAGACACATATCATTTGATATACTTATAGTCTATTCTCATTGAGAATTCCTTCTTTACATTTGTGATAACATATTCTTGCTTTACAGACCTAGGAAACTTATTAATTGTTAGTAAAATACTAGCTTGGTTATACAAACTTATGCCCAATATATACCTACCCTCTTGACGCTCATCTATGAACACTGAACATCGTTGCTACTTCTTCAGCACAATATCTTCAGTTTCATCATCCCCAATAATTGGGTACAGTATAAATATATAATTTCATCTTTCTTTATATACAGCTTATTATATTATCTGTCATAATATAATGAATATTTACTATTCTATAATTCTTATCTTACTTACCATATCATTGAATGCAAATATTTAAATAACAAGTATACTAAATATGGCAGTGCCTTAAATAATAGTAATGTATTCAATATATGTAATATTAGTTATTATCAGTACTAGATATTATGTGTACATAATATACGCGTAGCGTAAAGCTTGCTCAGTACGCTTTCTATGAGTGACGCTATCAAAGAAAACGATAAGCCTCAAAGCCTTAAGGGGTACTGCCTCAGATATTAAATCTCACCAACCTTATCGGTAGTAAGCAATTTTCTTTTTAACTGACTAAGTTCTTATAATCTCATTTATTTTAATATTCTAAATAACTCACTACTATTTTATTTGAGTAACTTTTGGTGATTACTAGACAATTGTTTAGTAAACAATTTATTTATTTAAAGTAACGTAATCTAACCAGAGGAGTGAAAATAATATACAAATGCAAATATTGATATCCTTCATGATTTGCAGGAATTAGTCTACGCAACTAGTACTACGCCGCAATTACTACTACACAACTCAGTGGTAATCATTCTCAGTCACAGGTTCGACTGATATATCAGCTATCAAGCGCATATCCTTCTCCTCAACGTGGTAAAGTAGAGGATACCCCAAGCTTTGGCAACGCAAGCACCAACGCTAGCACACTCGTCTTCGCAACCTACCTCACTCAAGACGAGCTCTGAATTCTCACTCATTACTCTCAAAGTTATGTTATTGATATTTAAGTAAATTATTACTAACAATTAAACATTTTATTTTCATGCAGAAGTCATTTATTTAGAGCCAAAGAAAAGTATTGAAATATCATTATAATTAAAGTAAAGGAAAAAGAAAATATAATAAAAATAAGTATCATCTAAACGAGTTACAAAACTATATAGAGAAATTTGTAGGTACTGAAAATATAGAACTCAATAATACTATAATGCAGAATCACGGTGTCTATTTCGGACGTTGGGTAGCGATTACGAGCGAGCAGAAATTAGTATAAAATGGTTGAATATGATATCATATTTGGACCAAATACATACCTAAATTACATAACTAGCGCTATTTCTCAATAAAATTATAATCACACTAAAATTACTTTAGTTTCTCCTTAAAGTATTTTCTATGAAATATCTTATAAAGAAAACTAATTTCAGCATATACTCTTGTAAAATGTTTGTCTATGTATCATACGTTTTGTAACGATTACGGGACGAAACGAGTTAGATATGATATCATTTAGACCATATATCGACTATTTGTATAACTAAATTACATAAATAGGAATATTTCTCAACAAAACAACTCCGTTCCGCCGTTCCGGTAATTCATGCTCCGTTCCGGTAATTCATGTCCCGTTCCGGTAATTGTATGAACCGTGAGGTAGGTACCAAAAAAAAAATTGATATTAAACAACTTGGAGATACTTAGAGATATTTCTAAATGAATATTACTATATTATAGTCAAACAGCGCTTTTATAACGAAAATCACAACTTATTCTTATTACAAATTGTACATAATACTATTAAAATGTCACATTGATTAGTAATTTAAGTCTTTTATGAGTTAATTATTTTTAGAAGTATTCCCTAATAAAGTTTTCTTTTATCGTTTTCTTTGTAGTAGGTTGTGTACTCATTTGCTAGTTTTCTTACTATGGTTAGTTGCTGTCCACATTCTGTTAAGATAACATGCCATATCTTTGTGTTCAAATAAACTGATTAATTGTTGTACCTACTCAATTACCGCACACACACAGTTTTCACCGATTGGTAATTTCATTAGGTTATGGGCCCAGATTACGGTCAGACCATATATCATTGAAAATATTATCGACGGCTTTGCATTGACTAGTTTTTGTCTCTGTGTCTGTGTGTGCGGTTGATAGCTACACTGAAGAATACGATGGAGAAAAACAACCTAGTACCCCTCAACGAGAACAATTTTCCCACGTGGAAGTTGCAGATGAAAATGCATCTGATGGCTAATGAGGTATTTGGCATTGTGGACGGAAGTGAAGAACTGCCTGCGAAAACATCGACTACTTACGGAAAGTTTAAGAGTCGCCGTGATAAGGATTTGTGTACAATCATACTTGCGATTGAACCTAGATTATTGTATCTAGTTGGGGATGATCCAACTGATCCTGCAGCCGTTTGGATTAAGCTTATGAGTATATTTCAGAAGAAAACATGGGCAAATAAATTGAGGTTGCGCAAGAAGTTGTTTTCAATGAAGCTGGAGCATAACACAAGCATGCAACAACATCTGAGAAACTACATGGAACTATTCAGTGAGTTAGCTGTTGTTGGTAGTCCTATGGACGAAGAAGATAAGGTTCTGTGCATACTGTCTTCACTTTCTGAAAGTTACTCTACCTTTGTAACGGCATTGGAAGCTAATGAACATGTGCCGTCATGGGATAGTATTACGGAACGATTACTTCACGTTGAAATGAAACTGAATGAGAAATAAGAGATAAGTGGTAACTCTTCGGCATTATTTTCGAGCAATAACAAACAAAATTACTTGTCTAATCATAGCAACGTGAAGAAGATTAAATGCTATGAGTGCAGCAAGCTGGGACACATCAAGAGAAACTGCAGAGTGTTTATCGAAAAACAGAGGCGTGATAATACGTATAATGATACTAATTATGTTGCTGAGCAAGATAATACAAAACACGTTACTTTTTACGCTACAGCTTTTTCTGGTGTTTGCGAGTCGAATAATTGGATATATGACTCTGGTGCTACTCAACATATGTGTTACAATTCTGATAGTTTTGAAAATCTCACTCCACTGAAAGAGTACATCAGAATAAAAATAGGCGATGGCCGTTTTCTTCAAGCAAAAAGTGAAGGTAGTGTTATTCTAGAACCGCGTTTGCCTAACAATATAGTGCGTTGGTGCGTTCTAGAAAAGGTTCTATATGTGCCAGACTTGAGCTGTAATTTACTAAGTGTAGGTAAAATAAATGAATTTGGTCGAAAAAACTAAGTTCAGTGAAACTACAGGGTGGGGCGTAAGTTTGGAAGCAATTTTTCAAACATTAATATAATTCTTAAAAATAAGTTCCTAAGTAGGTGATAGGGTTTGAACTATAGTACAGACACTACATTATGACGTGGCAGTGTTATTTTTTACAAAAATTTAGTCAATTCAAAAATGTCAGACAAAAGAGAAGCCATTATTGCTCTACACCGTGCCGGGAAGTCAGATTCCGTCATTTCAAAGACTCTCTCAATAGCGAGATCGACTGTTTGGAAGTGTGTGAAGCGTTTTAATGAGAGAGGAGACTTGACTGATCGTCCAAGAAGTGGTAGACCACGCTCACAACGCACCAAACAACTGATAAAATGTGCCCGAGAGAAGATCAGGAGGAACCCGAAAAGGTCAATATGATTGTTAGCCAAAACAGCTAATGAGCGTCCCAGAACAATGAGAAGAGTTGTCAAAGAAGACCTAAAGATGTCCTCTTTCACCCTCCAAAAGAGACAGACTCTGTCAGAAGCTGTAAAGAAAAAGAGATTGGAGAGAAGCAAAGCACTTCTGAGTGAATTGAAGTCTGGCACGGCTGGTGAAATTGTTTGGTCTGACGAAACAAATTTCACAGTGGAAATGACTCACAACCGGAGGAATGACAGAATAATTGGTAAAAGTGCAAAAGACATCCCATACAACCAAAAAACTGTCCACAGAACCATGAAACCTGCTTCAGTAATGGTCTGGGCCGCCGTTTCAGAAACTTGGAGATCTCCTTTAATTTTTGTGGAACATGGCGCCAAAATCAATGCTAAATGTTATATTGAGAATATTTTGACGCCAATGTTGGAGTCAGCTAAGGATCACTTCGGTAATGACACTCTATGGACATTTCAGCAAGACGGCGCGACTTCACATACTGCAAATGTCACTCAAAACTGGTGACATGACCATCTTCCACGGTTTTGGTCCAAGGAAATGTGGCCTCCCTGCTTCCCAGATGTTAATCCTATGGACTTTTCGGTATGGTCCATTCTTGAATCAAAGGCCTGTGGTAAATTCCATCGCAGTGTGGATGATTTAAAGCGTTCGCTCCAGAGATCTTGGAAGGAAATTTCACAAGAATAGTTGCGTGCCGCAGTAGAAGGAGTTCGGAGGAGATTTGAGGCTATTATTAAAAACAAGGGGGGACATTTTGAATAAATTTATGATTTTTGAATTCTTAAAACCCTTATGTAATAATACATAACTGTAAATTATTAAATATATTTTTCGTTGGATTATAATATGCACTTTCATTTGCTTCCAAACTTACGCCCCACCCTGTACTTGTGAGGTTTATGAACATAACAATACTTTGCTTGCTGTGGGTAACAAGATTGGTAAGCTGTATTATTTAAACTGCACATCATCTAGTATAAATCAAGCTAATATAACTGGAGACGTTGATTGTGATGCGAAATTATGGCATCAACGTTTTTGTCATTTGGGTTATGATAACTTGAAAAAACTCATAAGCAAGAATATGGTTTCTGGAATTGATTGCAATTCGCTATTTGAGAAACCATTTTGTTCTGACTGCTGCAATGGTAAAAATCACAAGCAATCATTCCCTACATTTGACAGTGAGAAACGTATGATGAAACCCTTGGAACTTATTCACTCGGATATTTGTGGTAAGATCACTCCAGATTCTTTAGGAGGAGCAAGATAGTTAAAGGTCCCCTCCAAGCGAATATTTTTATTGCCTTATTCAACGAGGCTAATGTTTCTTGTCATTTTGCTGCAAACCGCATTGAATTTGGTAGAATATATTTAATTCTTTATGCTTTTAAAGATTTTTAAAATCAAAACTCGACAAAACCTATTTTACTTCCGACTTACTAATTTAAGAAATTTTCAGCCTGAAGAAAAAGAATGTACACCATTTGTTTTGATTGTCAACTAGGTATTAGTTTTAATAAATCCATTTAATATCCGTGTAAAGGTATACAATTGAATGAACTTATAATAGAAACGTTTATATACTTTAAGAAACAATTACTATCTAAAATAATTTAAATAAAGGCCGAAAACGCATGGTTTGTTTATAAAATTCAAATTTGTAATCAAAACAAAGAGTGTACAATCTTCTTCTTGAGCATCAGATTAGTGATTCACTCAATTGTTGCTCACAGAGTATTAAAAAACTTTAAAAACTAATTATAAAATATATACTGAACCGAATTGTATGCAGTTTGCAGAATAATGATCGTATACCTTAGTTCTATAATATTATGTTATAAACTCATTTTTTTTCCCGGAGCCTGGAGAGGACCTTTAACTTTCATAGATGAGGCTACTAAATTCACTTGGATCTATTTCCTATCAACGAAAGGGGATTGCTTTGAGAAATTCAAAGAATGGAAATTGTTGGTGGAAAAACAGTTTGATGCTAATATCAAAGTTATTCGCACCGACAATGGTGGGGAATATGTGTCTAATTCATTTGAAGACTTCCTTAAAAGTGCAGGAATAAAACATGAAAAAACTGTACCCAAGACTCCGGAACAAAATGCAGTCGCTGAGAGAATGAACAGAACTCTGGTTGAGACTGTTCGATGTATGTTGTCGGACGCGACTCTTCCGAAGCAGTATTGGGCTGAAGCTTTAGCCACAGCAACTTATATCAAGAACAGAAGTCCAGCAAGCAGTCTTTCTAACGTAACCCCTTATGAGGCTTTATATGGAATTAAACCCTCCGTAAGGCATTTTAGGGTGTTTGGTTCTGTATGTTATTCTCATGTCCCTAAAAATGAAAGGCGTAAATTTGATTTCAAATCTACTAAATGTGTATTCGTAGGTTATTCCTCAGATAGTAAAGCTTATAGGGTTTATGATTTGGAGAAACGAAAGACTATTTTGAGTAGAAATGTTATTTTTAATGAGTCTGATAGCCGAGAATAGTCACTGTCGATCCCATTGTTCAGTCTCAGGATATTGATAGCAGTATTTCTGATGAACTGGCAGACTCGAACCCCCGACGATCTCTTAGAGTGAAACGCTCTCCTGATCGTTACGGTGAATGGGTACATAGTTCTGAAACTTGTTTCGAACCAAAGACTGTACAACAGGCATTAAACTCTTCAGATTCACAATTTTGGAAGGAAGCGATGGGTAGGGAAATGCGGGTGTAGGTCATAAGCCCCCCCGGTCAAGAGCCCCCCCGGTCATAAGCCCCCCCGGTCAAGAGCCCCCCGGTCATGTGCCCCCCTAGGTCATAAGCCCCCCCGGTCAAGAGCCCCCCCGGTCGTGAGCCCCCCCGGTCACGAGCCCCCCTGTTTTTAAATCCTTATTTACCTATATTATTTAATCCTTATTGACACTTTTGTAGTTCATTACTGATTAGACATAAAATATATGTATATAGGGGGGCGTGCCGCCCCCCAACCCCCCCTGCCAGGTCATTAAACAATCATGAAATGTGCAGTACAACAATCTAGCGGATACAACAAACTACATTAGCAACTCTCAGTTATTTCTATCTAAGTAGTTCTTCATTTGTTTAACTAGGTAAATAAGGATTAAAAAACATGGAGGGGGGGCTCGTGACCGGGGGGGCTTATGACCTAGGGGGGCTCATGACCGGGGGGGCTCGTGACCGGGGGGGGGGGCTCATGACCGGGGGGGCTCTTGACCGTACCCCGGGAAATGCAATCTATTGAATATAATAATGTATGGACTCTGTCAGAACTCCCAAGTAATGTTAAGCCTATAAATTGTAAATGGGTATTCAAACGTAAAATCGATGCTGATGGTAATTTGGGTACTTATAAAGCTAGGCTTGTTGCGCAGGGTTATTCACAGATTGAAGGCATTGATTACGATGAAACTTTTGCGCCAGTTGTTAGGTTCGAATCTGTTCGCGTTTTATTGTCATTGGCTACTGGAAGTGATTTGAAACTACATCAAATGGATGTATCTAACGCATTTTTAAATGGCGAATTAGAGGAAGATATTTTTCTATGTCAACCACCAGGTTTTTCAATTAAGGGCAAAGAACATTATTTTTGTAAACTTAATAAGAGTTTGTATGGGCTAAAACAAAGTCCAAGGTGTTGGAATAATTCTTTAGATAGCTGCTTGAAAAATCAAGGGTTTATCCAGTCTTCTAGTGACTCTTGTATCTATGTACGAGGTACATTCGATGATATTTGTGTAATGGCCGTTTATGTTGATGATATAATTATAGCATGTAAATCTGATTCAGAGGTAGAGAAACTCAAATCATGCTTATCAGAGAGGTTTCAGATGAAGGATTTAGGACTACTGAGTTATTTCTTAGGTGTTAGGATTGTTCAAAATTTAGATAATTGCTCTATTTTCGTTAATCAATCTGTATATGTAGAGTCAAAGTTGAAGAAGTTTGATTTTGATAAATCTAAGCCTGTAAAGAATCCTGTTGATATTTCTTTTGTATGTAGGAATGAGGATCACTGAAGATCACTTAGTCTTCAGTGATCACTTAGTTGATAAAAGTTTTTATCAGTCTGCTATAGGTTCTTTGTTATATTTGTCAACGAAAACTAGGCCTGATATAGCATTTGCTGTTAGTAATGCTGCTAGGTTTTGTTCTGCTCCATCTGAATCTCATTTTATTCTTATAAAAAGAATTTTTCGATATTTGTGTGGTACTATTGATTACGGTATTATGTATTCCAGGCAAAGCAGGACAAGATGTGCTGGCTACTCTGACTCAGATTGGGCGGGGGATGCAAGGGACAGGAAATCAACTTCTGGTTTCTGTTTCACTATGAATGGAGGACTAGTTTCCTGGAGATCTAATAAACAAACTTGCGTCGCCTTATCCACTGCTGAGGCTGAGTATATCGCACTTGTTGGTGCTGCCCAGGAAGCTATTTGGCTTAATCAATTATTTTCCGATTTGTACTATGGAGATGGTGAGCCTATGGTCATTAATGAGGATAACGAAGCCGTTATCTCCATTTCTAAGAACCCTAAGGATCATTCTAAAACCAAACATGTCGCAATTAAGTACCATTTCATCAGGGACAAAATTGTCAACAATGAGGTGTGCGTGACATACTGTCCTACTGACATGATGATTGCTGATATTTTCACAAAGGGACTATCACCTGATAAATTTGTCAATTTGAGAAATATGTGTGGATTAGTGTCTCAAATGAAATGTAATTCAATGTGAGGAGGAGTATTAAAATGTCACATTGATTAGTATTTTAAGTCTTTTATGAGTTAATTATTTTTAGAAGTATTCCCTAATAAAGTTTTCTTTTATCGTTTTCTTTGTAGTAGGTTGTGTACTCATTTGATAGTTTTCTTACTATGGTTAGTTGCTGTCCACATTCTGTTAAGATAACATGCCATGTCTTTGTGTTCAAATAAACTGATTAATTGTTGTACCTACTCAATTACCGCACACACACAGTTTTCACCGATTGGTAATTTCATTAAATACGATGGTCAAATTTTTATAAAATTGTAACTCCTTAAAAATTTGAACTCTATGAGTTCAAATTAAAGAAAATGTTTTGCGGCCACGACTTACCTAAATAAAGATGAAAGCTCTGTGATGAAATTTCAATGAATTAATTAAAATTTGATCATAGATTAACTCTCACTCAGTATATATAGGTGAGTAATTAGTTCACTCGAGTAATGAAGGACCTGAGTTATGAAATGCACCGCGGAGTTATGAAATATTTTAAAATTTGTTTTAATTAGAAAAAACGAATTACGTCATGAATTTCGTCCTAGTTCTCACTCAAAGACCGTAATTTTCACCAATATTTTAATCATAGAAAACAATCAGTGTCCCTGAGCTATGAAGTGGCTCTGAGTTATGAAAAAACAAAAATTTAATAACTCAGGAGTTTCACTGTATTTTTTATAAGACTAAAACAGACGACAAAAAATATGAGACTCATAACAGCTTTTCTATAACTTTTTACACGCATCGAATACGGGTTACACTAAATACCGAATTATACCGAATTACACCGAATTATACCGAATTACACCGAATTATACCGAATTACACCGAATTATACCGAATTACACTATACTCAATACCGAATTACACTATACTCAATACCGAATTACACCGAATTATACCGAATTACACTATACTCAATACCGAATTATACCGAATTACACCGAATTATACCAAATTACACTGAATTATACCGAATTACACTATACTCAATACCGAATTATACCGAATTACACCGAATTACAGTATACTCAATACCGAATTACACCGAATTATACCGAATTACACTATACTCAATACCGAATTATACCGAATTATACCGAATTACACTGAATTATACCGAATTACACTATACTCAATACCGAATTACACCGAATTATACCGAATTACACCGAATTACACTATACTCAATACCGAATTACACCGAATTATACCGAATTACACCGAATTATACCGAATTACACTATACTCAATACCGAATTATACCGAATTACACCGAATTATACCGAATTATACCGAATTACACTATACTCAATACCGAATTATACCGAATTACACCGAATTATACCGAATTACACCGAATTATACCGAATTACACCGAATTATACCGAATTACACTATACTCAATACCGAATTACACCAAATTATACCGAATTACACCGAATTATACCGAATTACACTATACTCAATACCGAATTATACCGAATTACACCGAATTATACCGAATTACACTGAATTATTCCGAATTACACTATACTCAATACCGAATTACACCGAATTATACCGAATTACACCGAATTATACCGAATTACACCGAATTATACCGAATTACACTATACTCAATACCGAATTACACCGAATTATACCGAATTACACCGAATTATACCGAATTACACTATACTCAATACCGAATTATACCGAATTACACCGAATTATACCGAATTACACCGAATTATACCGAATTACACTATACTAAATACCGAATTACACCTGATTATACCGAATTACACTACACTGAGTACCGAATTACACCGAATTTTATCCTTGATCATTGGTCAGGATTTTTCGATATTAATTTAAAGTTATTACACTGCAATGATTATGGGCAATTAGGCTTCACAGCATTATCAAAATCAAAATGTATGGTTACTATCTATTAGTCCGACACTTCTGTAGTTTATTACTGATTTAACATCAAATTTATATGTCGTCCTGCCCGGTTATTAAACAACTAGCGGATACAAAAAAACTACATTAAATGATGAAATCGATTGAGAGACAGCTTTTAATAATATTATAATAAATTAGATAGGAATACATGTAACATTAGAAAAATGAAATTAAGGAAAATTATAAGTTATGTATATATATTATATGTATATATGTAGTCTAGTACCTATACCTATTTAATTATAATTTTTATTTCAATCGAAAAATATAACGAGAAATAATAATACAGAAAGATGTAACTGTCAGACTGACTATTAGGGTTTCGGACTTTTGAGACGTCCCCAAAATGTATTAAGTCATACCATTTTAATTTCTATAGAATTTTATTTGAAAAATATAGCCCTTTCACTACGAATTAGACATATATGTTCCAGCATTTTAATATGTAACTTTTAATTGACAAAATTAAAAATACATGAAATATTTACACAAAAATGCTTCAATTGAGCTCTGTCAAGGGGCTCTATCCTGAAACTGTCTGTGGTGAATGGAAAATGAAGAGGGCCCGAACTGTTGTAATTAGGATTATGCATTAATTATGCATTGTCTTTTTTTTCATTTTTACCATGTTCATCATTTTGAAAAACTTACTACTTGCAGTTTTAGAGGATAACGCTAGAGTAATGCTCTTCAACTATACGAGGTTTTAGATTTTATGTTAGGTTTCATTTAGTATCACCTCTTCATTTTCCTCTTCCATCCGTGTGAGTGCAGCCACCAGTGCTTGTGTCCCGTTTCGTCACATTCCTTGGTAAGTGACGGCATTCACGGAGTAGCTCTTCTGAATCCATGAGCTTTGTCACCGACGGTGGTTGGTGACTTTGTTCATAGAGCCATTTTCCTTTCTGACTGCTTCCTCCAGTTCCTTGTATTTAATTTACTTTTGACGTGAACGATATGGTAGAAACAGACGTTTAACCCCTACTAAAATTTGCTAAACTTTATGAACCTATAATTAATATTGGTAAAAAATTAAAATTAATAAATATTTATACGTAATTATTAATAAATCGTAGTGAATTTAGTATCAATAAATTACATTTTTAAACTCTACACAACAATTTCACTTTTCAAAATAAGGAATTCTTTTCTTGTACTTTTATATATATATATTTTCTTTGTCTAACGCACCTGTTTCAGATTTTCAGCTCAAATATATCCCTTATCCTTATTTATAATAGTAGTATAGTAAATATTAATTTTCCAACCGATAGTAAATCTAAATTATTTGTTCCAATAAATCTTGTGTCAGCTGAAGACTTTGAGGTCAAAGGTCAAGATTAAGAGAGTGGAATGCTATATTTTTCAATTAAAAAGTTAAATTTAAATAAATTTTGTACACATAAGAAGATTGCCTAGCTTATTTAAACGAATAACCTGTAATATTGTTAGATTTCGGGAGCGATCAGGTCAAAGGTTGAAGATCAAGGTCAAGGCCATTTGTAGCTCAAGAACTCGAAAAGTTTTCTACCAAATTGTCTGAAATTTGATGGGACGATTGGTCAATGTCCAGAAACCATCTGGTAGAATTTTGGAAGCGATCCGGTCAAAGGTCAAGGTCATTTATAACTCAATAACTCAAAAACTATTGAACCATATTGCATGAAACTTGGTGTGACGATTGGTCATTATCCAGTTACCAGTTTATTAGACTTTGGGAGAGAACGGGTCAGTGCGGCGTTGAAGGTATGTGCTCTAACGAGTGCACGTAATCTAGTTTAGCTTGTTGTATCCAGTAGTTTGTTGAAATACACACTGCTTGTTTAATTACAAGGCAGGGGGGTTCGGAGGTGGCACGCCCTGGTCTCAACCCCCCCCCTGCTCATATACCTACACATATATTTTAATAACTCCTTTAAGAAAATTCATAAGGATGAATAAATTAGGTTACTTTCCCTTGCTATAATGTCTAGTAATTAATATTATACAGTATCTTAAAATTAAGAAAACAAATTAGGGCTTTTAACCGGGGGGAAGGGGGCTTACTATTTAGTAGCTAACTAATACTGCATAACTTACCAAGGTTAGTTAGTTCGTTTCCCCTATATAGAAGAGAGGGGCTTATATCTTGGGGAGGGGGGTTGTGTCGAAAGTACGGTCAAGAGCCCCCCCCCCCCTGTCACGAGCCTCCTCCCCTGATTTTTAATCCTTATTTACCCTATATTATTTAATCCTTATTGACACTTTTGTAGTTCATTACTGATTAACATAAAATATATGTATAATAGGGGGGGCGTGCCGCCCCCCCCCCAACCCCTCTGCCGGGTCATTAAACAATCATGAAGTATGCAGTACAACAAACAAGCGAATACAACAAACTACGTATTATCAACTCTCAGTTATTTCTATCTAAGTAGTTCTTCATTTGTTTAACTAGGTGAATAAGGATTAAAAAAAACAGGGAGGGGGGCTCGTGACCGGGGGGGGACTTATGACGCGGGGGGGGGGGGGACCTCATGACTGGGGGCTCTTGACCGAGGGGCTTTTGACCGTACCCCCATTTAGTCACTGTCCAATCGCGGTGTAAGACGTCAGGTGTAATTCGGTATTCAATGGCATGTAATTCGGTATAATCTGGCGTAATTCGGTATTCAGTGGAATGTAATTCGGTATAGTCAGGCGAAATTCGGTATGATCAGGCATATTTCAGTATAATCAGGCGTAATTCGGTATAATCAGGTGTAATTCGGTATTCAGTAGAATGTAATTCAGTATAATCAGGCGTTATTCAGTATTGATTATTGTGTAATATAGTGTAATTCGGTATAATTCGGTGTAATTCGGTATAATTCGGTATTGAGTATAGTGTAATTCGTATATATTCAGTGTATTTCGGTATAATTCGGTGTAATTCGGTATAATTCGGTATTGAGTATAGTGTAATTCGGTATAATTCGGTGTAATTCGGTATTGAGTATAGTGTAATTCGGTATAATTCAGTGTTATTCGGTATAATTCGGTATAATTCGGTATTGAGTATAGTGTAATTCGGTGTAATTCGGTATAATTCGGTGTAATTCGGTATTGAGTATAGTGTAATTCGGTATAATTCGGTGTAATTTGGTATAATTCGGTGTAATTCGGTATAATTCGGTATTGAGTATAGTGTAATTCGGTATAATTTAGTGTAATTCGGTATAATTCGGTGTAATTCGGTATAATTCGGTATAATTCGGTATTGAGTATAGTGTAATTCGGTATAATTCGGTGTAATTCGGTATAATTCGGTATAATTCGGTATTGAGTATAGTGTAATTCGGTATAATTCGGTGTAATTCGGTATAATTCGGTAAAATTCGGTATTGAGTATAGTGTAATTCGGTATAATTCGGTGTAATTCGGTATAATTCGGTATTGAGTATAGTGTAATTCGGTATAATTTAATGTAATTCGGTATAATTCGGTGTAATTCGGTATAATTCGGTATTGAGTATAGTGTAATTCGGTATAATTCGGTGTAATTCGGTATTGAGTATAGTGTAATTCGGTGTAATTCGGTATAATTCGGTATTGAGTATAGTGTAATTCGGTATAATTCGGTACAATTCGGTGTAATTCGGTATAATTCGGTATTGAGTATAGTGTAATTCGGTATAATTCGGTGTAATTCGGTATTGAGTATAGAGTAATTCGGTATAATTCGGTGTAATTCGGTATAATTCGGTATTGAGTATAGTGTAATTCGGTATAATTCGGTATAATTCGGTATAATTCGGTATAATTCGGTGTAATTCGGTATTGAGTATAGTGTAATTCGGTATAATTCGTTATTGAGTATAATGTAATTCGGTATAATTCGGTATTGACTATAGTGTAATTCGGTATAATTCAGTGTATTTCGGTGTAATTCGGTATTGAGTATAGTGTAATTCGGTATAATTCGGTGTAATTCGGTATAATTCGGTGTAATTCGGTATTGAGTATAGTGTAATTCGGTATAATTCGGTATAATTCGGTGTAATTCGGTATAATTCGGTGTAATTCGGTATAATTCGGTATTTAGTGTAACCGATCGAATACACATCATTTTTATATCTAGATTTATGCATCGTTTTCATAGAAAAATATCTATCTATCGATTTTGTTTCTAATTTTCGATGTATTAAAATATATATTGATTTGACATCTAAAATAGAAGGAGATTTATGATGTCGATTTCAGGGTTTTTTCATGTATCGATTCGATTGAAATTAATTAATAAATTTAGATATCCGCTGTCTCAGCTTTGAATTCGACATAAGAAGATATCGAATCGATAGACCGTTGTTTATAGGGTATTACAATTAGTAATCATCACTAAATATATTATGTTTTTTTTCTTCAGATTTTCAGTAAATTTATCTAGTTACCCTTTACCGCCACATTTTCTTTGAATAGAAAAGTTCTATAGAAAATAAACAGATGTGTAACTATTCTATATTGTATATTAATAGATACTCCACTTATTTATACCAAAAAAAAATATAAAACAAGGAAATGAAATCATTCATTTTTATACTGTGCTCAGTTTAATTAACGATTACTAATTATATGCTATGTATATTAGTTTGTATGTAGGTACGTACTTACATAGATATCTTAGCAAGTGAAGTTGAAAAATATTACTTTTTTTTATCATATTCTATGTATAGTACCTTATGCAACAGTTATACCAACCTTATTATTTCGTACATTTATATAAGTAAGTTATAAAAAATATAATAATAATCTGAACTTGTTTTTCCGGAACACATACTGTCCGTTCTACGAGCTTTACCTGTACCTATTACATTTAAGGAATTTACTACATCAATTTTCTATATTTTTAAAGATCTATTCAATCTTCCACAGATACCATTTGTTTGAGGATGACATGACTTCCCAGTAAACATTGTAGCATCGAAACAACATCATCTCGATACCAGGCTTAAAGGTCCTCTCCAGGCTCCAGGAAAAAAATGAGTTTATAACATAATATAATAGAACTAAGGTCTACGATCATTATTCTGCAAACCGCATACAATTCGGTTCAGTATATATTATATAATTTGTTTTTTTAATACTTTGTGAGCAACAATTGAGCGAAGCACTAATCTGATGCTCAAGAAGAAGATTGTACACTCTTTGTTTTGATTACAAATTTGAATTTTATAAACAAACCTTGCGTTTTCGGCCTTTATTTAAATTATTTTAGATATTAATTGTTTCCTAAAGTATATGAACATTTCTATTATAAGTTCATTCAATTTTATACCTTTACACGAATATTAAATGGATTTATTAAACCTAATACCTAGTTGACAATCAAAACAAAAGGTGTACATTCTTTTTCTTCAGGCTGAAGATTTCTTAAATTAGTAAGTCGGAAGTAAAATAGGTTTTGTAGAGTTTTGATTATAAAAATCTTTAAAAGCATATAAAATTAAAAATATGCTACCAAATTCGATGCGGTTTGCAGCAAAATGATAAGAAACATTAGCCTCGTTGAATAAAGCAATAAAAAAATTTGCTTGGAAGGGACCTTCAAGGCTTTACTCGAAAAGGTGTCGATAAGCCAGCTAGAATTCGCTATACGGCAGCACTTTAGCAACGATTCGATAATACCGTGCACCACCAGACCGAATACAAATGATGAAGATTTTGATTATAAAAATCGCAAATTATGCGTCCAATGAACGTTCATAAAATATATCGAGGATGGATATATAATTACATAGATATCGAATTACTTGTGACACCCAATTGGTGTCACAAGCTGATTCACAAATTATTTCTGAAATTCCGATACAACATCAAAATGTTCATATAATCGTTTCTGTCGTTCTTAAACATTAAAAACAAGCAAATAAAATAGTAAAAGTACACATTAGTCACTATGGAAAAACACCCGACTGTACCTTTTTGTTTATTTTTTCCTCTCCAAAATGAATGATGACTGTCAGGTATAAAAAGTTATAAAGTCTTGGGTAATTTCCATTGACTTGTTTGTTTACATTATCCATTAAGTTAGGGCCAGAGAATATTGAGGCGAAATATTATTTTGGTTTGGCATAAATTATTATTCTTAAGAATAGGTAGGTATATTCAACCACCAAACGAAATATGATAAAATATCATTATATAATTATCTTTAAGATAGCTCGTTGATTTTGAAGGTCCAGTACAGAAAAAAATCATATTTTTACTAATAAATACAGTGAAACCCATGAGTTATGAAGTATTGGTTCCTTAACTCAGAGCCCCTTCATAACTCGGATACACTAATAGTTTTCTATGATTAAAATAAAACTATGCTCTTTTAGGGATAACTAGGACGAAGTTATAGTTTTCTATAATTTAAACATAGATAATACTTCATAACTCAGGTCATTCAACGCAAAACTTCATAACTCAGGGGTTTTACTGTATATAAATAGAATCAGAAACACTATAGGGGCAGCACACCTACAAAAAAGTTTCAGTTTTCTGCATGTAATTATATGTATATTGTATGCACCACAAACAAATTAACTGCTTATCACTTCGGAGCAAATTGAGAAATTGCAATCTTTATTTTCTTGCATTACATGCAGAAAAGTGTTTTTTTTATCACTCAAACAAATGATGTCACATTGGTTACATATATATTTCTTTTCTCAGCGTCATGTTGAAAAACAATGTTAAAAGAATAAGTTGTGCAGAACAGTTTTCAGGAAAAAAACTTCTAATATAATTATTTACCATTACTATACTAATTATACGATTATTCTCTCTAACTACTAATTATTATACAATTAATTACTACTATTACTAATTATACAATACTATATTTTACTTTTTTTAATACTATTTAAGCATTATTCAAAAATTAGGTACCTAATCATTGTCAATTGAAAACAAACATGGCCGCTAACTCTCTATACCACCACGAGAGGACGCCACTTTCTTAAATATATTTCATAAAAATATCCCTAAACAGGTAATGATAATTAAACAAATTACAATTAAATGCTCATAATATCAAGGGACAAACAAACCATAGCGAGTGAGTTTATTTAAATAATTTTTACCTATTTACTTTTTCTAAACTCATATAACGACTGTACCTATTTATTGTCAAAATGGTTAAAACTAATTTTTATTTGAGAAATATATTATTACTGTGATTGAATTCAAACTATTTTAAATGAATTCATAAAAAATAAAAATCTATCGAATAAAGAAATAAACATACATTTGATAATAAAGAAGACTGGAACTATAAATAATTCACTTTTAATAATAATTCGTATTCGGTTGCCCGATGGGACAGCGAATGAAAAATTTTCCGCCTACATAACTTGTTTGATTTTTTAAAGTTGCAAAAGAAGACTCTATTTGTTATTGTATGGAATATCTCCTTGAACTTTCCTATGGCTAGATATTATTGAGGTTTCCCCGAAAACTTATAAATAATGAAAACAAAGATGGTAGTCTAAACCTATACGTCTGACAGGCACGTGTTCGTAGTGATTTGGTGATAATGCTGATATCTAAAACGAAACTATTTATCCATACGGATCTTGATAAATTGAAACTATCAACTGCAGTTATTATGCACTAGATTCTTTGGATTTCGGTAGGTTGGGTTTCTATGTAAATTGGTCCAAAACAATCATTGGTCCAAAACAATCATTGGTCCAAAACAATCATTGGTCCAAAACAATCATTGGTCCAAAACAATCATTGGTCCAAAACAATCATTGCTCCAAAACAATCATTGGTCCAAAACAATCATTGGTCCGAAACAATCCTTGGTCCAAAACAATCATTGGTCCAAAACAATCATTGCTCCAAAACAATCATTGGTCCAAAACAATCATTGGTCCAAAACATTCATTGGTCCAAAATAATTGCTCGAATGAACAATTGCTCGTATGAACAATTGCTCGTATGAACAATTGCTCGAATGAACAATTGCTCGAATGAACAATTGCTCGAACGAACAATTGCTCGAATGAACAATTGCTCGAATGAACAAGGTAGGTTTTTGGAAGCCGTTACGTTAATTTCTCCGGTAGATTATATAAATTTCTAGATTTAAATTGGTAAGAAGCAAATTGAAAGTTTGATATGTGAGCAGCAATTTACACACAATGATATATACAAATAATTACAGAACATCTTTTAATTAACCGTTATACATTTGGACAGTATTTTACTTCATATAAAATTATATAGTTTTTGTTTTGTGATTGAAAATGTGAAAGCATTCAATAACCCGTAACTTTAAAATTATATTAAAAATAAATTAGAAGAACAACCGATAGTCTCTCACCTTCTACTGTTACCTGGTTAGGGTTATCATTATTAAATTATTGAAGGTCCCCTCCACTTTAACTTTTTTATTTCTCAATTCATTAGAACTAAGGTTACTGGTTATGAAACTACAAACCATTTCAAATTTGGTTCTATATAATTAATATAATATGTAATTTGAATATTGTTTTCCGTACTCCTTCTACTATCTGAATTGCAAGCAGAGAAAAAGTCCATTTTATCCAATAGGCTAACTAGATCCAACAAATTCAAAACAATAACAAACAATGGATTCATAAAAAAAAATCCAAGTACCTACCTAATTGAGTTATATATCGCTTGTTTGCAACAACAGCGTCATAAACACAAAAACATGTATTTTAGAGTTATCCATTTAGACATATAAATCATAAAATGCTGATCATTTTGGTAAAAAAATCATCATTGTAACTCAAAAATAAACCGCTAGAAAGGCTAAATGTCCTAACGATATACCATTAAATGTACGTACATTACAAGTACTAAAAGGCTCTGTACTAAAGAGTTGTCTTTAGTAGGTACTCTATACTATAGAGGTGTCTTTAGTAGGTACTCTGTACTATAGAGTTGTCTTTAGTAGGTACTCTATACTATAGAGTTGTCTTTAGTAGGTACTCTGTACTATAGAGTTGTCTTTAGTAGGTATTCTATACTATAGAGTTGTCTTTAGTAGGTACTCTGTACTATAGAGTTGTCTTTAGTAGATACTCTGTACTATAGAGTTGTCTTTAGTAGGTACTCTATACTATAGAGTTGTTTTTAGTAGGTACTCTATACTATAGAGTTGTCTTTAGTAGGTACTCTGTACTATAGAGTTGTCTTTAGTAGGTACTCTATACTATAGAGTTGTCTTTAGTAGGTACTCTATACTATAGAGTTGTCTTTAGTAGGTACTCTATACTATAAAGTTGTTTTTAGTAGGTACTCTGTACTATATAGTTGTCTTTAGTAGGTACTCTATACTATAGAGTTGTCTTTAGTAGGTACTCTGTACTATAGAGTTGTCTTTAGTAGGTACTCTATACTATAGAGTTGTCTTTAGTAGGTACTCTGTACTATAGAGTTGTCTTTAGTAGGTATTCTATACTATAGAGTTGTCTTTAGTAGGTACTCTGTACTATAGAGTTGTTTTTAGTAGGTACTCTGTACTATAAAGTTGTCTTTAGTAGGTACTCTATACTATAAAGTTGTTTTTAGTAGGTACTCTGTACTATATAGTTGTCTTTAGTAGGTACTCTATACTATAGAGTTGTCTTTAGTAGGTCATCTATACTATAGAGTTGTTTTTAGTAGGTACTCTATACTATAGAGTTGTCTTTAGTAGGTACTCTGTACTATAGAGTTGTCTTTAGTAGATACTCTGTATTATAGAGTTGTCTTTAGTAGGTACTCTATACTATAAAGTTGTCTTTAGTAGGTACTCTATACTATAGAGTTGTCTTTAGTAGGTACTCTGTACTATAGAGTTGTCTTTTGTAGGTACTCTATACTATAGAGTTGTCTTTAGTAGGTAGTCTGTACTATAGAGTTGTCTTTAGTAGATACTCTGTACTGTAGAGGTGTCTTTAGTAGGTACTCTGTACTATAGAGTTGTCTTTAGTAGGTACTCTATACTATAGAGTTGTTTTTAGTAGGTACTCTGTACTATAAAGTTGTCTTTAGTAGGTACTCTATACTATAGAGTTGTTTTTAGTAGGTACTCTGTACTATAGAGTTGTTTTTAGTAGGTACTCTGTACTATAGAGTTGTCTTTAGTAGGTACTCTGTACTATAGAGTTGTCTTTAGTAGGTACTCTATACTATAGAGTTGTCTTTAGTAGGTACTCTATACTATAGAGTTGTCTTTAGTAGGTACTCATAACTATAGAGTTGTCTTTAGTAGATACTCTGTACTGTAGAGGTGTCTTTAGTAGGTACTCTGTACTATAGAGTTGTCTTTAGTAGGTACTCTATACTATAGAGTTGTTTTTAGTAGGTATTCTGTACTATAAAGTTGTCTTTAGTAGGTACTCTATACTATAGAGTTGTTTTTAGTAGGTACTCTGTACTATAGAGTTGTTTTTAGTAGGTACTCTGTACTATAGAGTTGTCTTTAGTAGGTACTCTGTACTATAGAGTTGTCTTTAGTAGGTACTCTATACTATAGAGTTGTCTTTAGTAGGTACTCTGTACTATAGAGTTGTCTTTAGTAGGTACTCTGTACTATAGAGTTGTCTGTAGTAGGTACTCTATACTATAGAGTTGTCTTTAGTAGGTACTCTATACTATAGAGTTGTCTTTAGTAGGTACTCTGTACTATAGAGTTGTTTGAAAAGATACAGCTTTGACTGTATGGTGCATTGACAATTATTGGGCTCCCGAAAATTGGGCCCAGACTATTGGGCCCAAGACAATTGAGCACAGGGTAATTGGGCCCAAAGACAATTGAGCCGAGTCTTTTGTATTAACTTAATTGAAGACCATTATTACTGTAATAAATTAGGGTTGCAACAATATGCTTTTTGCATAAAAATATAGTCTAGCTAGGCATATTCATAATATAGAATATTCCTAATATTAAAATAATATTTTCTTTATAATAAATATATTCTCTTTATGTAAAATTTATTATTTTTATTAGAGCATATTGTATTCATGAATAAATACTAATTTTTGGAGCTAGTAAAGATAATGGACCAGAAATGAAGCTAGTAAAGATAATGGACCAGAAATGAAGCTAGTAAAAGATAACGGGCCAGAATACATTTTCTAGTTTTGAAAAATATTTTTTTTAGTATTTATATAAATACAATATTATAAATGATAATATTAATCGATTATACATTAATTTTGCATATTTTATTAATTGAAAGAATTGATAAAAAACATGGTCCATTTTGAAAAATTGAAAGAACTTCTGCTTAAATCCTTTAATGTGGTATCTATGATTCCAAAATTATGTTCTTATTCCAATTATTGGTCAAATATTAATAATTTAACCAAGTGAAGATAACGGACCAGAATTGAAGCAAGTAAAGTTAACGGACCTTGGTCCGTCATCTTTACTTGCTCCCTATTTTTTATTAAACTCTTATAATTTTCTGTTTAGACATAGGCCATGCAAGTAAAAATCTCCTAGATGCAGTAGAAATACTCTATAGTGAACTCCTTGGTTCACTAGACTAAAAATTGTATAAACATTAAACAGGTTACATCTTCTATTTGTACATGTATATCTTGATACAAATATACTAAAAAGTATAGCAAATAGCACGTAACTAGGGTACGTTTCGAGTTATCGGACGGTTCCACATTTACGATCACGTGAGAAAAAGTATATACTAATTGTATTAAAAACAGCTAAACTGTTAAATTACACTTTTTCTTATATGATCGAAAACGTGGAACTGTCCGATAACTCAGAACCTACCCTAGGATACATTACATAGGAAATGTTTTCCGTACATGGAGAATTGTACAAAATTGATCGGGTGATGGTTTTTCATCATTGTTTTTTATTGAGACAACAAACACACATTTTAATGTTCCTATTATCAAAAGATAATTAAATAAGGCGGATACTTACATACATTTTCAATGAATATGAATGTTTACAATTACCATTTGATGTTTTTAAGGCACGTATCGAAAAAATATATATCGTGTAGTAAATTAATTATTACTTTTTTTTACGGCACTGTCAACATTTTATTACACTATTTTTTCAACTGAACAATTTTTTATCTCATTATTTTTATTTCACTATTTGTATTTCATTATTTTTTATTTCATTATTTTCCATTTCATTATTTTTTATTTCATTATTTTTTATTTCATCATTTTTTATTTCTTCATTTTCTATTTCATTATTTTTTATTTCATTATTTTTAATTATTTTTTATTTCATTACATTTTATTTCAATACTTATTTTCTACCGCGACATTTATTTTTATTGCCCTATAATTTTTTACAGCACTATTTATTTAAACCAATTCTAAACAATGCTGATCTACTTCAGATTTTTATTCTTTCCATCTTTTATATTATTTCTTACATGTAATTTATTACTGTCCATTGAACCTTATTAATTCCATTACATTTTTAATCAAAGTTTTAATCTTCAATATATTAGCTATCGAAGATTGAGAGGGATTTCTCTCTCAATCTTCTATGGCCCCACCATAACTTGCTCACTGTTTCGGTTACAGAAGATTCTTCATACTTTTGGGTAATTCCGGTTCATACTTACGGATAAAACCGGGTAATACCAGTTACCAAAGGTAGTCGTTGCTTACTTTATTTCATATGTTTCAAACACGTGTCATTTGCAAAAAAATTATATGTGTGCAAAAAAATTATATTTGAGAAATAATTATATTTTTTATAATTTTATAAAAAATTATAAAATGTTTTTATAATAAAAAAAAAGTAATGTTTTTATAATAAAAAAAAAGTAATGTTTTTTAGCTAAACAAATAATTAGCTGAACAGATTTTATTTCTATATTTTATTTTACATTTTATTAATAAATTGTATAGATTTCAAATTATTAATTTACATTTAACTTGATTATTAATTTACATTTATTTTAATTATTAAAGTTCTATTTTATCTTACACTTTCGTTTTATTATTATTCGCAGAATGCGGGAAGGTCATATTTTAGCCGTAGTTTATTTATTTATTTATCATCTTGTTATTCGCTTAACTCAAAAAGTGTTCAACCAAATTGCCTGAAATTTGGTGAAACGATTGGTCACTCCCAATTTTGAGAGTGACCCGGTCAAAGGTCAAGGTCAGTTATAACTCCAAAAGTATTGAACCATATTGCATGAAACTTGGTTGGACGATTGGTCAATATCCAGTTTAATTGTTATTAATTAAAGATAAAAAATTCTTATTCGATTATTGGATATAAATTCATTTTACATGATTGCAAAATGTTTCTGAACTTACAAGGACAATGAATCAAATCATTGTTAACTATTTTCTCTATTGAACTGATTAATGCAGCATATTGTGTATCGGTTATTTAATTCAATTCATTATATTCAAAATATGGTCACAAGAGATCAAACATTTAGGATTTTCAATTTAAGATAGAGGCAGTTCCCGCTTTAAGTCAAAAATCGTACCTCACATTAACTTGGAAATTAAACTTAAAGCGGGGGATATCTCAGTTTAAGTTTAGCAGTGTTACTCCAATATTTTTGTTTTTTATTAACAAAAATTAAAGAACGTTCACATGGCACACTAATACCATGTGCCATATTTCGTATGGTTCCTTCAATGTAAATAAAATTGTTTAAAAGTAATTTTTCGGTAAAACTAATGTAAGTAAGCTCGGGGTCAACTCCACTTTGAGTTGTCTTGTTATAAAAGCGGGGTCTACTTAAAACGGGGTCGGTCTGTACAATCAAATATTCTTCAAATTATGCTGTCTGAAACATCAGACAGCATAATTTACATACGAAACTAACAAAGTCACAACACTAATATAGAAATAACCAAACTGTTACTGTCTAACCAAGAACTTCTCGTTTTTCTATACCTCTACTAACTTCCTTCTAATTCTCCTACGCCTACTTCATCTAATATTTCTTAAAATATATGAACTACATTGTAACGCTACTTTGACAATAAAAGGTACTATATGAAAATAGTCGAAAATACCACGAACCAAGAGGGGTTTGATGTGAACCTACCTCTGGTTCATAGGTCCCAGTTCATTAGGTTCTTCTGATTAGGAATTCCTATTCTTTAATTTTCAAATTTAATTGAATTCCTATTATCTCATTGAGGTGTATCTTTACTCTTAGCTTAACCAATGTGAAAATCTCATCAAATACCCCTTTTCTCCGCTCAAAAACCGTTACTATTCGTTAATTTTCAAATAAACATTTTAATGTTTCTGAGATTTGATGTTGTTATACCTCTTTGGAAACAGGTCCGCCCTTCTTTAATTAACAACTCACATCAAATCTTTATTTGATTTTAGTTTCTGTTCTAGTTTAGTTTCTGATTCTTTCCAACTAATTAATTTCTGTTACATTTATTTGAAATCTCCCTCTCACCGTCCACCACTCACACCTTCATCTCACCCTCCCACCGCTGTCACATCTTCTCTCTTTTCTCGTCCTCATCTAAACCCATGAACAAAAAACTCTCCATCTCCTGTCATAGTTGTCACTAGCTCTTCTCAACATAATTAAAGTCAATAACACTGTTGACACCGTACCATTCCTTTCTTATGTCACTCTGCCCACTTATCACAAATCTTGTTACATGTTCATTCTATATGCCTCTTAAACAGCTCCACAATTTCCTCTCTATCCAATACTCTTCCCAAGGTTCAGTCTGTATTTGTTTTGTTAAAATGTCGTTTGCGTGGTCGAAAACATCATATACCATGTATGAAGTTGGGAATATCGTTTCTTGCTCCTTAGTATTAATAGACCCCTTTCGACACTTCTGTGTTTATGAACCCCATACGCTTGAGGGGTCGATAAACTCCAGGGGCTGGTATCGGACCACTTTGGGGACCCCGGGGATAGGTGAACCCAATATCCCTCAAGTCGCTCCTCTGGTTCTAACTTTTGGAAACCCCATTAAAATATCTTTTCTTCCAGTTTTTATTTACAATGAGCTGTCAAGTTTCTCCCTTAAGAAATTTCATTGGCCACGCTGTACCTGGAACCATCTTTATAGTCATCAGTCTGATAATTCTCAACGGTATCTTCAGGAGGTACTTTCTATGTCTTAGACAGACACATTTCGACCCTACCAATGGACGTCGATTCCGCAGTAGCCTCTTTTACCCTCTGACAGTGGCGCCACACATTCCCCTTGTGGCCATTATTGGTACTATAAGCAGCACTTTTGGATTCTTCAGTGAGTATTGATGGTGAACAGTTATCAATTTTGAACTTAGAATATCGACAATAAAGTAAGTCGGTGCTTAGGGTTCTGCAAAATTAGAACTAACATATGACGCGTTCATAAGAGAATGGGCCTAAGCCGCAAAACTTGAAAAAGAACTTTTTCATGGGAAATGTTCCTTGTGACTTTTTCATTGTTCCATTGGTATTTTATACAAAGATAGGTAAAAAGTACCTTAATTGTCCGTTATATATCGGTAAACCTCGAAATATTTATCTAAAAATTTTGGATGCTACTACTGAACAACTTCAAAATGTTGGTTAGACCCTTCTCCACGGAACGCGTGATAAATACTACAAATATAGTTATTTTACTGCGACATTTGGGTGGCACCTCTAAGGTTAGAAATTAAAAAGTTACCACCACTAAAATACAGTTTTAAAAATATTGTTACTTACCGAAATTTTTTTTAGGATATTGTTTCTAAAGGTACTAACTCATTGATTGGCTATGGAGATTGACCAATAAGTGTACTGGAGGGCAAAATGCTACAACATACTTCATTACAGCTATCTGATGTTGAGAGTTTCTCAGTCCTAACTATTTTAAATGCAATTTAATTCAACTCATTACTACATGCAAGAGACCAAGAAAACCGATTAGAGAAGAATTGTTGTTAAAATCTATCCGTAAGTCTTGCAAACTGTATCGATAGAAACTTTTGCGGTAGAGACGGTATCTCAAAAACTTTATGTGTGGCTTACTGTATTATTAAAATTTTAAATGCTAGGAAAGTAACATTTTTGGGCACACTGAAACATTAAATAAATTTAACATTTTTTTTCAGTTGAACTGGTCCAATACAAACCTAACTGTTATGGACTTCATGTGATGCTGTACATTTCGTTCGGAGTGATCAGCCTCTTCGATATCTTGAGATTTTATAAGTGAGTTTGACAATTTTGGTTTCAAATCTGTTTAGAGATTCGAATTCTCTTTACCTAAGAAATGTGTTATTTCATATTAATCTAATTTTTCATTCCTACTCTTCAGTGTGTAAATGTTTTTTTTTTCAAAAATGGTATGCCTAAACGGAATACATGCCTATACTTCTTAAAAAAATCTCGTGTATGATTCACATTTTTAATAGAGAATGTATAGTGTACACGAGAATGTATAGTGCTAGGTACACGACGACAAATTTGTAGGATTTGAAAATAATAGGAAATGAGAAAACTGTGATTTGTGAAATTAGCATAATGCAGTGATTCTTTTCTCAGATAGTACTTAATAACAGTGATTTTTTTCTCTGATAGTACATCATCACAGTGACTCTTTTTCTCAGGCAGTTTATCATCTCAGTGACTACTTATGAGTTCCTAATTCTCCAGGTTTCCAATTCCTGAGGGTACTGAGATGCTGATGAGTTTACTCGCCATGGTGGTGAATGTAGTGCTGCTGATGCAGCACTTGATCGAGACGCCGATGATAAACAGGGTGAGACAGAGAACCTTGAGGGTAGGATGGTCTTCAGATTACAGTAATCATTAGTAGATTAGAAGTCAGGCCTTGACATGTTGCATACGGCCTGTTCTGAAAAGAGTCAATACCTACTACTACTCTTGACTGTGACGTTAAATTGAAACAAATGGTACTGTAAGAATACACGGATCTCTTTGGATCCAAGATTTACCACCAACCACCCAGATTTTCCAAAAAACACAACATTTTTATCTACGATAGAACAAAACCAGATTATGCAAAGTGGGCATCGTTTCTGTTCCAAACAAACACGCTATATCGACAGATATAGCTAACAATGCTACCTAGCTGTATTATAGACGAATAGAACCCAGCCTCCAAATCGACTTCCAAAGTTACAAGTGCTTGCTTCTCAGGTCTTGTCATCGATCCCTTCGGTATTACGACCAATCGCCCCTCTTTCCGGATTCACAGCCCTCTTTGGCTCAACTAGCTCATCTACCTCTCTAGGAGCAGTAGCTGAGGCATAATAATAACTATCGTAATTATCACAACCTTCTTTGGTTTCTAGGTGAATACGTTTCTGCACGTTTCTGATGTTCTGTGGCATCTCAAATACCTCCACGACATGCTGAGACACCATTCTGGTCACCTCCCCAAAGCCCATTGCTTTAAAAAACGATGATACTGTGGTTTAATCCATACCTGGTCACCGTTTGCGAAACTATCGCTATCTTCAAAATCTTCCACGCTCACATAAATGTACATTAGCAGTGATGGGATTCAAGGATTCGAACCGGCGAACCAGTTCCTAAAAATATAAAAGTTCGCAGAACCCGTCTGGCCTGTTCCTGTATTACCTTTTTGAGTGAAACATACATAATCTTCAAGAATAAAAAACATGATTCTTCAAATTGTGGAATGAAAACGTTCTTACGACTGCAGACTGTGCAGTCAGTATTCTTCTGTTCTCGGAGTGCGTATTGAACTGTTTTATAGGAAAATTCGGTCTGAAAATTTTGGTTCAATGATTTTATTACAGAACAATAATAGAAAAAGTTGATATTATGATTACCAAAATGTGTGACGTATTTATTAAAAGCGGATGACACCATTAACCATTGTAAAATGATACCTAACATTAGTAATTTTTACATGTTTTGATATTTATTTAACGTGAGATTTGAGCGGAAAATTCGGTCTCGGAACTCGTATGTCTCAAAAAAGGTTTATCCATTTTTAAACTGTAATATCTTTCGAAAAATTGAACCGATTTTGAATTATTCGATGTAGAATTCAATTGTCTATCTTTTCCATCATAATTTAATTGAAATACAAAGATCAAGCCAATACTTTTCGAAAGTTATGTGTTAGGTTCCAAATCCAAAATGATGATTGCGCGATCAAATCCTAGTGAATAAAACAAAGCTTTCAACAACCATGTTGTTGAAATAATAATAAGGAAACCATTATTCAATCAAAGCAAACGTCAATACTATTCTCTACCTTCAACTTGACACCCATTCCTATTTATGCAATTCACAGCTTTTTTCCTAATGCTACATATTTATCCAAAGTGATAATTTCTTCCATGATATTTCGTGATAATTCTTCTCGTAGATATGATTTTGTGGAGGATTGTGAATTTGATCCCAATGTCTGTGAATCTGTATGTTGACTAAGGCACGGATACAGAAAACTGTTTCTTCTCGAATAATAATTTTGTTTGAGAAATGTTCTGGCTTCGCAAATTTAAATCGCCTTTGTATGTCAATTTCAGTAAGTTTTTGTTTGATTTCCATATAGTATGGACACATTTCCAATTCGTTGCACATTTGATGAAATGATGTGGGTTATATTTCAGTATCATTTCGAAAATTAAATCTACGTCGAATGGATTAAATAGAATCTGTATCGACAAACTAATAAAAAGTTATAACAGTTTAATAATGGGTAAACCTTTTTAGAGACATACTGAATAGGGGAGCGTGCCGCCACCCGAAACCCCCTGCCAGATCATTAAACAATCATGAAGTATGTATGCAGTACAACAAACTAGCGGACACAACAAACTAAATAAAGGCCATTTATGTTAAGAATTTCAGAATAATCTTCATTTATATATAAATATATGATACACTCAACAAAGATGACAAGATATAATTGAATATAACTTTGAAACTCAACATAAATGCCCTTAATGTAGTTTATTTTATCCACTCGTTTGTTGTACTGAACACTTCATTATGTTTCTTGACCTAGAATGAGGGTTTAAGGGGTGGTACGCCTCCTTATACTCATATATAATCACTAATCAGTATTTGATTCTATAATAATTTAATAAATAAAATGAAGATTTATTAATATTCCACTCATAATTGAACCTTTGGCAGACGTGCTTTCATTCCGTGACCGAAAGTTCTGAAACCGATTTTACCGGCCACCGTATTGAACGTGGTACACTGAACAGCCAGATGGTCCAGAGCTTCTATTTATTAGTTGATTGAAAATATTGTACCACAATGACCTAGTTGTCAAAATATTTAATTATATATAGGGTTTTGTAGTTCTCAATCGTAATTTAATCCTTTCGAATCTGCTGGAACACATTTGTCCCAGAGACATACTTGTCCCCAGGTTAGTAGTAGGATTCAACGGGTCCGCATCGGTTCATGCGAACCGGTTGCTAGACAGTTTGAATCCCATCACTGTACATTAGGTAATCGTAACGAATATATAATACCTAAGCAACTGGTGGCTTAGAATGGTAACAAGCCACTCATCTTCACGGTGAGACTCATTGTACCAAAATGCTTCCTTTTCTGGATAAATGCCACCTCTCACTGCAATCCTCTTGATTGTTTAGAGATTACAATCAACGATTTCACTGGCACTAGAGTCTAGAGGCATATTCAGTCCGGAACCAGAGACGACTTCCCCATAAGTCGGCAAACTTAGAAACAGCTGCCAACCTTAACGCCGTATAGAGTTATCGAGCAGAAATTCCTCACAAGGTCCTCGCTCAAATAACAATTGATGATGTAGTTGCGAACAATACTTGAACGCCCATAATCGACCATCGAGAGATACAGAAAAGGATCATATAGTGAGTAAATCCATAGCAATTCGATGCCAGTCAAGTTTCACGGACAGTTCTCCATGTCCTACACGGACATGCTTCAAACCTGTCAGAACATATTTTTACTTGATCACGTATTTGGTCAGTTCTCAACTACTTCACCAAGTAAAGGGTTAGAGCAACACCAAAATTGTGCGGCAAATGTGCCACTCATATCGCATCTTCGCGCAACTTGCTTATTGCAGACGCCACCGATATACCTAGTTCCATGTCATCTGCGTCATTATCTCTGAAACTCAACTCTAGTACACCGATCCGGCTTGTTTTCGGTCTCAATCTCAGTCATAAACTTTAATTTTTAGCTCGTGCTAAAAAAGCGTCTACTCACCTCTAGTAGACGCTTTATTAGGATCTCCGCAGCAACTTCTGGTGCGCACATGCTGACGTGCTTCTACAGTGTTATCAAGTCAATTCAATACAGTACGGGAATAAGTTGTAACAGCTAAAGTTTTATAAGCCCACACAATCACAAGATCAATTATCTTACTCTGCGACATTGATATGAGAATAATCAGACTTCTAACGACGCAAAGAAGAATCTCCAAAAAGTATAGCCATTGCTAATTAGCTTGCGTCAGTCCAAACAGTAACATTACCAGTAGACTTAACGCACCAACGGCCCGTCACAGGGTCTTGCTTACGAACTATACTAAACAGCTTTGATGCTAATTTGGAGATAGGCTTATCAACGGGAGCATCCCACATAAATGCAATGGTAATGCAACCAGCCCACAGTGGGGTAGGGACCCACGAGACGGCCACATCTCTTTTCGTCACTGGAGAATTCTCCACAGCTCCACGTGACATCCAAAGATGACCATCATGCACCACCCATACGCAACGCGATTCCTAAAAGGCGGTCTCCTTCAAGACCAACAGGTTCCTTCAGCTCCATACCAAAACGCTACAGATGATGACACACACGTTTGGCACTTACTTCAGGCCCCTCAACCAAGGTATCATCAATTTAATGATCAGTGCCACATCGCACATCATCAACCAACGAAAGAATCTACATCATAATCATCGACATTATCTATATATATTATATAACCAAATTCCAAACGAGTCAACGCCTCCAACACCTCAGACTTGATACTTCCTTATTTTTTTCAGAAATATGGATCTGCAGGTGGTATACTTGAGATCTAACACCTTAAGCATGATAAAACATAGGTTAAATGAACAGTGGTTTTTACAAGTTAAAAGGTATAAGTTTATTATAAGTGATTAATATAGGTGATCTCTCTGCGATGCACTGCAGACAACTGACACTAGAGAGATTTACACATCCTTTTATATAAACAGGAAACAATTAGGTATACAACATGAATCATAGCTAGAACCAGGAAATGTTATCATAAGACAATTCTGCTGAGTAGTTAAAATACATTAGCTAAATACAACATATGTAAAATATAAACAAATAACAAAGTGTGACTATATTAATACAACAAAGCACACCTTGCAGCTATCTCCATTTGCGAACTTTTTCATTTCATATACATAGCAACCACATCGTCACCAGTGTGACTCTCAACAAACTCATTGAGTTCGACGCACTGCACCTTTCTCGTACATGCGAACTCTGAGTACTTCGATACTTGCCAACTGTCGTTTGTATATTCATCGTTAAAGACCGACGCTAGGGTGCAGACCACCTTCCCTTAGTGAATCTAGCAGTAAAATCTTACGCATCAGGACGCGCTACAGATCACTCAAAATTTCGTGCAGACATTCTTTCGAAGAACAGAGCCTTAAACACCATGATGTCAATCAACACTCCAACCGTCACAGCGAGTCACTTCAGATCGTCAACAGAGATATTGACGTTCTTTCTCTTCAGGCTCCAGGTCTACGCACCACATTGAATTGGCGATACGCATCATGGAGTCACAGACTAAACTCAGCGATAGCCGACCCATCACGAATTTCCACTGAGAAGCCTCGGCTGTGGTTAACTGTCTATAAAAACGGATAGCACTACCAGCAAGGAGATACTCCACTATCTCCTCCGACCTAACAGACTCGGCCTTGCACCTCATTTCGAGGTTTTCACACCATATGACAACATCGCTACCGGTCCCAGAGAACTGACCCACGGTTCTATCTAATCTGCCCAAAATTAGACCACGGAAAACCATAATAGCAGAGCTAAGTTGCTTCAATAAAGCAGCAGTCTGCCCTTCCAATGGTGTGGTGACCGCAGATTTTGTCTCTGCCCTTGTGGAATAAACGGATCCCATCGGGTCCAAGATTTCCCATGAGCCCCCCGAGCGTTTCCAAAAACACCACAATGTTATTCTACAATAAAACAAATCCAGATTATGCAAACTAGTACTAGGAAAAAATACCCAAAAATCCACCCGGAAAATATTTCCCTAGAAAAGGAGACCTCCACGACAAAAATGAAATATGTAATAGTAATTTTCATCCTAATTTTGTCCTAATATACCTACTGAAAGAATAAAAAGAAAATATTAGATAGAAAAACATGTACTTATATACCAAATTACAGCAGTTTGAATAAATCAATATAGTGATTTGTAAAATCTGCTATACATATATAACTAAAGGATTAAATTGTAGGCTATGGTCTTGATAAGGTCGATTTGTAACTGAATGATATTCGTTTCATATTTTTCCACAACATTATGGAGTCTATCAAAACAAATCTATATTTGCGCTTTTCCGCAGGAGGAGAATTACCAGCACTAAGTTGCTCTAAGCGATGTTTCTGATATTAATGTTTTTGAACATTTTTTAGAAAACTCCACAAATTTTGATGAGAACACCCAACACTATAGCAACTACGAAGACTCGGATTCCGCCTTCAATACCATGGTTTGTCTTCGGATGATTACTTTTCACTCTTATCATCATTCTTATTTATATGTTCCACGCAACGTCAGCTTGAATAATGCATTTTTTCTTGATCTCCTCTGTTGTCTTCATATGTAATTGTCTTCTAAGTAGTCTGTAACTTATTTAAATATTACTTTTTCGTTATTTTTACAGCTACATTGACTACACAACACACAAATGTGATGTATTTAGCTTCAGACTGGTGGTCAAGGATTAAAACTAGGGGCTTGTAGGGCACAAAAATGTTATTATGAGACGATTTTATCCGAAAGAATTATTTCCGGGGGACTTTTTCCGCCGGGGAATTTTTTCCAGATACCATGCAAACTGGATCTCATTTCTGTTCCAGACAGACAAACAAACTCGGCAGACTCTTTCCAGCAGACTCCAGTCTGGTTTCAATTCATAGAGTTCTAATCTAACAAACACTCTGCAGTGATGCTTGCCCGCTAACAAAATTACTTAGCTGTATTACAGACGAAGAGAATCCACCCTCCAAAACGACTTTCCAAGTCATAAGTTCCAACAAGCTAACACTAGTTATTCACAGTAAAACGATAGGAGCAGTAATCAACTGCTCTATAATCTAGCTCACTCTGTAAGAACTCTGCGACAACTGAATGAATCTACGCGCCAGTACACACCACTGCACCACCACACGGTCCACATCAGTACCATACCATGGAAATCACACACGTGTACCATATATAAATTATCAGATTTTAATTTTCCCCTATGGTACACTGAAGATGATATAGATATCATACCTACTTCTACTCTTGATACAAATGATATACTGGAAAAAAATACGATCCAAATTGACTCTAAATTGGAGATTGTCTCAAAACCGAATCAAAAAAGTGGGTCAATTTGACTCGTCCTAATATTTTACTCAAAAACAAGAAGTATTGACTACTAATTCAAAGTCAGATTGACTCAGGTAGAGTCAATAAAGAAAAAGGACTCAAATAATTGAGTTTTCCAGCCTTGATTCAAGCGATAAGTCAGGTTGACTCGCAATTTTTTTTCAGTGTACAATCATGACACCAATGATTCAATCATTACATTGAATTTGAGTAATTATTGGGGTGAATAACGTACGTGAACCATCAGATACACATTTATACCACCGCGTGGTAGCAGTGTTAAAATAATATAATACTAAGTAAAAATTTAGTAGTGGGGTTCATGTTTCCAATTTTTTCAGTTCCACATGAATGTCATTCTAATTCAAGTGGGTGTTTCATTCTTCATAGTGGCAGAGATGGCTGCTAATCGACACAGTGCTCTGCTATCCATAGCCAAGATGGTTATGATGACTCTACTGGTTAGTAGAGAAACATCACTGGGAAAGTACAGTAGTTGTACAGTGGGCGTTAACATAGGGCATGTAATAATTTGACCATTATATATTTCATATTGACCTACGATTACCGGATCTTCCGGACCGAAAAAAATCAGCCGTTGATTCTTACTAGTGGAGCGAATAATAAACAATGGTAGCTTTCACACTAACTTGTTCTAGAACGGTCACCGTGTTGATAACCTGTACACCAACTAAAACAGACGGTTGCCGTCCGTTTGCTGTCCGGTGTCCTTTGCATATTAGAGCCAGTGATTCAATTCTCCTTTTCACATTTCTAGTTTAAACTCTGTGTCCACTGTCCATTCAATAGTGCATCGATGTGTTTGGAAAATGAGCAAAGAAATTGGTTTAGAACGCCTAACGCTCTTTAAATTCCTACATATTGAATGATGTTATCAAAATCCTATAAATGAAATCTTATTTCATTCATTGTCACAGTATAATGATTCACTAAAATATTTGTTGTCGTCTGAAAAATAATGGCTGTCTCTTTTTAAGCAACTTATTTCATATTTCAATATTATTACCAATTTATTTTTGATGGTTTATTAAATATTTAAATCTTAATTATTAATTGCTTTAACTTCATATTATTAGGTTCGTCGTTCTACTGACGGTATAATTGTTTGTGTGTGAAAGAATAGATTAACGGAAATTTCCGGCAGGTTTTTTCCCGTTCGGACGAAATCAGGAAGTGTGAAAGAGGCCATACTGTTAACATCTGCTTTCAAACTACCGTGAACGTTCAAGAACTGAGATATTATAAATTAATTTGGCTGGAAGAGGGATATTTCTTCAATACTTTATATTGGTCATTGAATCATGATTATTCAATGATAGAACCTAAATCTCCTAGCACTATATCAAGGTTAAGAATTTAAGATTAGGTTAAAATTTTAATACCGAACTATCAACTATCTTTTGTGATTACTCTTGGTTAAATTCGTTAGGTTAGTGAGCACTGTAAAATCCTAGTATATAAAATTGCAGTAAATTTGAATGTCACTCCAGTTTATGATGATTCCAATGTTATGAATGATTTTCAGGTACCTGGTACATCACTCTTGGCTCATCATCAACAAATTCATTCTTCCAGACCTGGAGAACGAGCACCACGTTCTAGTTCGGGTACAACTGAATCTTTGTCATTCAGATCTACGTACTGATCCTCCTGGTGGTGATCATAGGTTCTACCAAAACACAAAAATTAAGCTTTTGAGTCCTGAAGAAGTGACCATTGCTTTGGATCTGAATTTTGAAGGAGAATTACTAAGTGTGGTGAAGATGGAAAGATGAAGTACTCGAATGACTGCAAGAAACATGTACTTTACTATCGATTGTCTGAGGAAACTGGATAAAACATTGAAAAGAACACTCAGAAAAAATCTAAGACATCGCTGGTGTTTCACGCTCTTCTTACAAACTTTGTCACAAAAAATGCGATGTGCGTGTATCAACTAAAATTTGGATATATTTTGCCTTTTAAGAGCTTAAATTTTCTCACTGAGAAAAACGTACAAGTTCTTGAACGCTTTTTGTTACGAAGCTATTGGGTTAAGATGCATCAGTCACAGATTTCTTTCAGAGTGGCAAACAAAAAGCAATTTGGATCTGGAGTTATTTGCTGAATAAATATATATGTAGAATATTGAGTTGAATATTGGTCAATTTTTCTGATTATATACGTTGTTTTGCCCGAAAAACTTCTTGAATAGGAGTTTATAAAGAGCTTGATGTAAGAATTATTTTTCCTTTTATAGATTTATGTATAAATTTATATTGCTGTATTATTTGTTTGTATTCTTTTTTTTACTTTCATCAATAAAATCCTTATCCTAAAATCCTTATCCTTAATTTACAATTGTCAAGTCCATTACCCTTTTGGTTGATATAAGCAGCTGCATGAAATTCTCAATCGAAAAAATTTACAATCGGCAGATCTGCTATTATTAAGGAGCAAGTAAAGATAACGGACCAGAGTCCGTTATCTTCTACTAGGTTAAATTCTGGTCCGTTATCTTTACTTGCTCCATTATTTTCAATTACAGTCAATATTATTAAAAATTTTATCGTAAAATTTTATTTCAATATTCGACCAAATACGATAGACTGAAAGTGTTTAATATTTATGATAAAATTACAATTGAATTTTCATTTAATGATTTATTGTCGATTATAATTTAAATCTCTAGAAATTAATATAATTACTTTTAAGTGAAGGAGGTAGTAATATTGTCTTTGTAAGTGAACTAGTGCATGCGTGCCGTAAAACTGACGGTATTTATACCATAAGAATTCTACGGATACTGATGGTATCCATGACTCCGCTTTTACTCCAATATTTTCAACTGAATAAAATAACATTAAATTTAGTTACTGAAACCATTTATTGAACTGATATCAGAATAATTTCCTATCCATGCTATCAGCTGCTTGCCAAGCGTATGATAATGATAATTTTATTGAAATAAATTCTTGAATACATGCACATAAAATGCCTAAATGAAGAACCATGGACAACTTTTGGTACGGACTGATTTGTTGCCTTTTACAGCCCTTAAAACAAGGCCAATATTATATTACCATGTATTTTGATATTTGAGAAGTTTGATGTTTCGACACCTAACTAATATTTTATTTGTTGTGAATAAGTAAATTATTTTACTATCAGAGAATTGTACTATCAGAGATAAGAGTCACTGTGATGATGTACTATCAGAGAAAAGAGTCACTGTGATGATGTACTATCAGAGAAAAGTAAAAATAGGCCTTATTACCTATTTTATATATCATTATTGCATGTGTACCTTTAAATTCATCAAATGAAATACTATATGATAAGTTACAATCATAGTAAATAAATAGAGAAGTATACAAAGTTTCGAATTAATTGACGGTGAACTTGATCCATTCTTCAGAAAACCGATGTAAACAAATGGCGTCGCATAGAGTACTGTCAAATATTATAAGTATTATTAGTTGAATAGTATAGGTAAAACGTGATAAAAACAATTATATGGTAGTTAATTTGGTCACCGGAGAATTCGCCGTGGGAAATTTCGCCGTCGGAATTTTCGCCGCCGGAATTTTGCCGTTGGAAAATTTGCCGTTAGGAAAATTCTCCGTAAGGAAAATTCTCCATTAGGAATATTTAAATAATAATGTAACTGAATATATTTATTCTATGTATGTTAAATACTATATAGAAAAAAATATAAATAATAATGTATGACTAAACATATAATATTCCTATTTTATCCCTCGTATTACGTTAGAATCGCAGCAACGAAGATTATTATGGATTCTATAATAGAAATGAATGTAATTTTGGTTTAGAGATATCACATACACTTGCAACAGAGATATTTTAAATGTAGCATTCTTCTCAGTGTACTACCTTGAAAATACTTGTGTCATTCACAATAATTCAGATTTCAAGAGGGTAAACCGTACAATGTAATACCGATAAATGAATCAATAATTAGGTAGGCATGAAACCATCAATAATTCAGAATAGTACAATAATTTGAAAAGCTTTATCTTAAATTCACAATATTAAGCACACAGGAACACTTAACACTTTTAAGAAGAAGTGATGCAAACCGACTAGAATTAGCCAAAACACAGCTGACTATCACAAGTGATCTTATTCATCTTTACTGAACATTTTTTTTAACAAAGAAATTAGCTGCGACT